>ML094149.1:17720-30884 GCA_003697995.1 Taxidea taxus jeffersonii
TCCAGTATACTTTTTCTTGAGTGAGAGATAGAGTCTTTGCACAGGGAAATGTCCATTAAAAGTGTGACAATGAATGTCATCTCTGTCCAGTGTGTTAAGGAGGAGAAATTTGAGGACCACTATTCCAGGGATGCGGTTTGCCTGAGTTTAAGAGGAACACATAGGGGCACCTGGGTGGCTCAGTGGGTTAAAGCCTCTGCCTTCGGCTCAGGTCGTGATCTCAGGGTCCTGGGATCGAGCCCCACATCGGGCTCTCTGCTCAGCGGGGAACCTGCTTCTTCCTCTCTCTCTGCCTGCCTCTCTGCCTGCTTGTGATCTCTGTCTGTCAAATAAATAAATAAAATCTTTAAAAAAAAAAAAAGAGGAACACATCGACTCTCATTTTGAAAAGAATACATATATAACAAAATAGGTCAGTTATGGTTTAATCAAAGGATAACTCCTCACTGCTCATACTAGCTTTTCCTATCATCCATCCAATATGTTAACCAATCATTTGCAGCTAGCTACACACCAGTGTCCTTGATTTCTCTGAGATTACAGTGTCAAATTGAATGGATCATTGAGATTTAGAAGCCGGCTCAGTTAGAAATCATCTGACTTTCCTGAAGTTAAAAAAAAATCATCCAGTTTCAATGGCAAAATAATGAATTAGTGTTTTCTAATATATTAGTACAGTGTTCAATCTACTAGAGACAATGTTGCCTTGCCATTCCTATATATCTAGAAAAGAAAGCAGCTTTGACATTCCAAGTGATTTTGTGCTTTCTCCTCCTTTTTTTCTAAGGAAGAAATCCCTCCAATCATTTTCTAAATTAAATGATAACAGCCATTGAAATGAATTATAAATTATAATTGAGAACAAACTATTATGAAGCTAAAGGTTGGAAGAGCATGTATTTGCTTTGGTAAGATCCAAAGGGAGATGAAAAGTTGATAAGGCAAAGACATAGGTTAGCTGTCCAGATGGTGGAAATTGCAGCATAGTAGGTTTATCTACCTTCCCCTGAAAGAGTAAGATTTCATGAGAAAAAGAAGTAGGTACCAAAGCTAATTGATCAGGAAAGAAAGGAGAAGGGGAAACAGTCCATGGGTACTCTTATTTGGAAATGGTTAAAAATGTTTGTGTGTGCATGTGTGCACATGCGCATGTTTGTAAGAGAGAAAGAGAGGGAAAGAGGGAGAGAAAGGCAGGGGGACTCAAACTTTCTACTGTCTCTTGTTTTACAATGTATGTAAAGCCAGGAAATCTTTTTAGGGGTGGTATGGAACATGCCAATAGTTGTTTGCCTATGCTATATACAGGTAGTACAGAAGCATGCCTCAAAGATGAGGCAGAGGACTGTTACCATGGTTAAAAGTATGCACAGTGAGGCTGCATTAGTCTATGATTGTCTCATAGGGTAAGTGGAGCAAAGTCCACCGGAGGATGAATTACTTAGAGTTATAGGATTTACCAAACCTCCTCAAGTAGCCTTAATCCCAATAGAAGTTTCTGTTACTGAATTTCATTAAGGGTGAATAAGTGGAACTTCTGCTGTGACTGTTTATCATCCCTGTAAACCTCACCTGTTTTCTCCTCTATCTTCTTAGAAGGGGGATTGGTTAACTCAGTGTCTAACAATACTAGTTTTCTCAGTCATATTTTCCATTCAAAGGCACCAGATGTAGGCAAGGCTGAAACATGTTATGGAAAGTGTACTGGGGTCAGGACACTGGAATTACAGCCTCAGCCATTCCACTAAGTTGCTGTTTTTTTTTTATTTTGGACAAATTAATTCTCCCAAATTAGAGCCTCAGTTTTCTCTTCTAAAAATAGAGTCCACTAAGAGAATTTCTAAGGACTCTTTCTGGATTGGCACTCTCATATTTTAAGTAGCTGGCCTAGAATAGTGAAAGTGAGTGTTAGGATTTTCCAGGTGGAGAACTGCTTCACTTGGAGACCTAGACCTAGAGTACCAGTCATTGATTCATTAAGATGAAGAGGATGTGGGTACCTCTGCCTTGGATAGGTTTTGGCTTTAGCTCCAAAGTCCCTTGGTTCTGGTGTTTTGTGTCTGAGTCTGCCTGACCACTATGCCTGGTGTCCTAGTTGCTGTGTATTCCCTATTCTCTATTTATTGCAGAGTGGCTTTCCTCCCTGCGAACCCTACTTTGCCTTAAACCCTTAAACCCTAGTTCCTCTCTTCCCCCCCCCCCGACCCCTAGCTGCTTATTTTGGCTCCACTGATCTTGGCTTATGGTCCTGCTTCCCTTGATCCAGTGCTTTCCATATCTCAGCTTGACAAAGGGGTTTTAAAAAGCTCCCTGTGGGAAAAGACAAAGATCTTGGAATTAACTCACTACACTAGCAAACCTAAATCATACTCAGCAAATTAAGAAGACAGAAGAGTTGAGGTAAGCAAATACTCTATATGTCTGTGTATTCAAGTATACATATAGTTGTGAAATAACCCATTTGGATTTAGTTAATTCTTGAAAATTAAATGCACATGATTGTTTGCATAACATTTGGTATGTAGAAGAAAAAAACACATAAATTCTATAAAAGTTTTAAGATTAAATGACTTCATTTTTTAAAAAATTCCTTTATTGATCTAGAAATCTACCTATGTAGTCAACCTGTGTAATCAGACCAATTGAAAAAATGATTTAAATCCATACGAGATTCATACTTTAAAGTTCTTATTTTCATTTCTTTCAAAAGTTATTTACTTGATTTCAAACTACACAAAATAAGGTGTTAAGGTTTGTAAAGTTAGGTCTATTTTAGCAGCCAGGCAAGAGAATAGTAAAAATAGAACAAGGATATAACCATTACTTCCTCTGAACAAGGTCATCTTTGTCATTTCAGAATATCTGATTGGAAACAGAAAGCTTTTCCACATTCTCTCCTTCTGCATCATCAAAAGTACTTGGAATCCCTTATGATAAGATCACAACTTCTGGTACAAAGAATGACTTGCTAGTCAAATCCTACTATACCAATTTGGAGGAAGAAATGCATCAATACAAACATGACAATTATTACGGTGTATCTGAAGATTGATCCAGGTATTATATGGTGACTGACAAAAATATTAGTGTGTTTTCTGAGCATAATCATGTGGTTTAAAATGTGGCTGTGGAAAGCTTTAAAAATATTTTGAAAATAAAATAAGAATAAAATGTGGCTGTGGTTTTAACGTAGGTGCCATTCACTTTGATAAGTCTTGTTGGCTGTTTGTAGGCCGTGACTCCAGAAATGATGTTTAAAATAGTCCCTCAATGATCCTTTAATCCTTCAGAAAATGGAAGCATTAAGTTTAATGCCTCATTGAGAAAATGCAATCCAAGGCTATCTACAGATTACTGATCAGATTTGTGTCACATTACTGATTGTCTGAAGTCCCATAAGGGTTCTTTAGTATGATTATTATTTTTTTTTACTACAAATCACCCTGGTCTTGTCATTAATTTACTATGTTTTGCTGCTTACTTGATTGACATGTCTTTATCTGCCTCCTTTGCCCACTTGAACCCTCACATTTCAAGGTCTAGCTCAGATGTTACCTACACTACGAAGCTGATCCTGACTACACTATGTGTAAACTGACTTCTCTCTTTTCTCTGAAACCTATTTGCATATGTTCATAGAGAGTTAAACATTTAGTTGTGCTGTACTTCATATAATAATTATAACAAAAACAAGCTAAGTACTTAGCATGTTCTAAGTTAGCCCTCACTCAAAGAAACCCAATGAATAAGGTATCATTATTCTCACTTTTATTAATTATTATTATCACTATTATTCTCACTTTACAAATGAGCTAATGGAGGTAAACAGTTAAACATCTTGCCCAAAGTCACAAACATCCTAAGTGGCAGAGATGTAAAACCAGACAGTTTGACTCCACAGCCAAAGATCCTAACCACTCTTCTATACTGCCTTTTCACAGATATTTGTCTCTTCCCAATTAAATGTATAGTTTTTAAAGGTGGAAACCATCTTATATTTTGCTTTCATTTCCTTAGAGAAACTAGCAAGGCACATAGTGTGCTCAATAGTACTTGCTTGATTCTCAAAAGCTTAGATCAAATTTGCTAATTTTTCTTATTTTTATTTCATTTTTAAAAATACTTTATTTATTTATTTATTTATTTGTTTATTTACATATTGAGTATGTGAGCAGGGGGAATTGCAAAGGGAGAAGGAAAGAGACAATCTCTAACAGACTCCACATTGAGTGAAGAGCCCAATGTGGGACTTGATCCCATGACACCAAGATCATGACCTGAGGTGAAATCAAGAGTCAGATGCTTAACCAACTGAGACACCCAGGCATCCCCAAGTTTTCTTCTTTTTAAATTAGTTTTCTCTTGCAACATTAAATATACCTTTGTAAGCCATCACCAATTCATTCTGAAATAAAATAGGGCACAAATAATAAATGAATGCCCTATGGTTCACATTTTTCCTTTCTTTTCCCAACCCTCTTAAAAAAAAAGGGAGTAAAGAAAACAAAAGAGGAAGACCTGGGTGGTTGAGTTGGTAAAGTGCCTAACTTTTGATTTTGGCTCAAGTGATGATCTCAGGGTTGTGAGACTGAGCCCTGTGTTGGGCTCTGCACTGGGTGTGGAGCCTCCTTAAGATTTTCTCTCACCTTTTCTCCTGCCTCTCCCCCCAACTCATGTTCACTCTCTCTTTGTCTTCAAAAAAAAAAAAAAGAGGAACATACATGATCCATGTTGCCTTTGAACAGCTCCATCAAGGCAGTGTCAGCAATGGTTATATGCCTGTGCAAATTAACAAGAGTGCTGTATTCATGCAATAGCAATCAAAGAGGGTCACCATCACTTCTTGTTTTTTCTCTATTGAATCTTGAACTGCTCTTTCCCATGTCCATAAATTCCAGAAGAGGAAAGAGAGTGAGTTCAATGGATCAAGAGAAGAAGAGCATAACAGATATATTGTTTACTTAATAAGTTCAAATAAATTTTCTATACTTTAAAAACAGAAAGATGCATAAACAACAGAAAAATTATTTTGAAGCTAATTATTATAGTTAGAAATATAATAACACAGGAAAACTACCTTCTCTATATGCCTTTGCTGAAAGGCATGATGATTAAAAGATACAGAGACCTATCATTGCTCACAGAGAAAGTCAGAAGCCAAGTTCTGAGTTTTATACCAGAAATAGCCTGAATCAAATTCTGAAACTTGAAGAAGTGAGATTTGGGGATCTTGTACATCCTCCACTGTTTATCCCCATTCCTTGGACTATATATGATTTACATATCTGGTTCTTACTTTATTCCTCCTTCAACACTAAGCCAACCACTAGGTTGCTAAGCTGCTAGGGATAAATTCTCTGCCCATAGTTGGTCTACCTTTCCTTGTTGATATTCTGCACTGCTCCTAATCAGTCAGCCTTGTTAACTTACACACCTCAAAGAGCAGGCTAACATAATAATTGCTTAATACAGCAGAGCTTTTAAAAAATTCTTCTCTATTCACCTGTTGATGCAAAGTTTTCAAAACAGATGCTCACAATCTTTTCTCTCTTTCCTGTAAAATTCTTTCCCCATTCTCCAGGAAACTCTCCTGTCTCCTCAATCATCCCCAATCCTCCTGTCCTTTGGATCTAGCTCTTATCTTCCATGAGTTTTTCCCTGTCCTTTCCTTTATAAAGGCCCTAGAAAGCTGTGATATTTTCAGTATAAAAATAATAAATGCTTATAAAATTCAGTAGTGCACAAAATTTTAAAAAATCAAAATCCCTTATTTTCCTAACACTGCTACACACTGCAGCCTCCCAGTTATCCTATAAGTAGGCTACTGGAAATAATGACCTACATGTATTTTAATCTTTTTATATATTTTAAGTTTTTATGGTCTTTTCCACAAGATGCGCCTTCATCTCTACAAGCATTTAAGAAGTGTTTATTATGAGCAAGGTCTTTTCTTAGGTATTGAAGAGATATAAAGTTAAATAATACATGATCAGTCTCTGCATTCAAAGATTTCACAGTGTCACTAAGAACTACTTATCAAAGATAATTTTATTGTGTTTCTTAGATTTGTATTTTCATATCACTTTTTTCTGCTCTGTCTTCTGAACTATTCACAAGCTTCTAGGGCCAGCACTGTATCTTATGCTGCCCCATATTTCCCACAGTGTGAGTATTGTACAAGCAGTAGGCTGGGAGTGATCTTGTTGGAAGAGGATATCAAATCCAGTTTTTTTTTTCTGTTACACCCTCCTCTGTATTTGACTAGAGCTAATTGGGATCTCTCAATATCCTTCTACCTTGGCCCATTCCCTATACCCCTTTTCACCTACTGCCTGTAGTCAAGACCTGATTGTACACAACCTCTTTCTCTTGCAGCTCTCAAGTTAAGTAAACACTTATAAATGATTTTCCTTAACTATTCAATTCAGAAAATAAAGGAAAGTATCTTTCCCAATACGTTTGTGTAGGAAACTGTCCAATGTGAGGTATATCTTATGTATGTGGATTGGCCTTCTGCCATATTAACATCCATGACTGTATGATGGAAGAGGCAGCCTATTTATTTGCACAGAGGCAAGTAAGTTGTTCAATTTACTAGCTAGAAGTGGGCTAGGAAGGCAGCTTGTAAACACAAGAAACAAGGATACACCTTTTGGGAGAAATACTCAAATTTACAGTATCAAAAAGCCTCTGCAACTAGGAGTACAGTTAGTAATGCAAAAGACCCAATACTCCTGTTATCTCTATTATTTGTTTTTTTTTATTAGAACTACACAATAAAAAAAAAACCATCAGTTTTCTGCATATGATTTTCTTGAGAAGATCAGACATTGAGCTCCCTGAGGATAAAGAACTGGATCATTTTTGCCTATCCTTTTTAGTAGCTAGAATGCTATTAGGCACCCAAAAGGTTTGAATTGATTTTTTAACTAGAATACCCCCAGTTTAAGGATAGATGGGATTGGGTACAGAAAATGAAGGTTTGCTTGTTTTAATTAAATCTGTTTCATTTATGTTTTTCTTCTGTTTTAAGTGATAGTGCTCTAGAGCACAGTTTAGTTTTCACTGCTATCACTTTTTAAATATCTGAACCAATCACAATGTCTAGGCCTTCCTTTAGTAGTTTATTTCCAATTATACTTCTTATTTCCTTGTTCCTAATATTTGCCTTAAACCTTCCCTTTTAAACTAAAAATGGTTAGTCTTAGCTCTCCAAAGTTCTGTGAATAATTTCTTTTTTGTGTTTTCATTTATCTTGTTACCTTGAACATAGTTATAGACAGGAGGTAGATCCATGCTAGAATAGCATTTTATAGTTAGCAGCTTCTTTGTCTCCATGAGTTTTTCCTTAGAACATTCTTGTTTTCTCATTTTCTACTTTATGTTTCAAATTTTCTTCTGTTTATCTCCTCCTTTCCTACCTGTTACAAGATATGTATATATCATTCCAGATGTCTTTGCAAGGTCAAAATTATCTGAACATAATTACCCATGACTATTTACAAAGAGGGGACAAGGAAAAAGAGTTTACTGAAATCCATAAATAGTATGAGACCACATATTGTGTATTAGTTTGAACTTCTCTTTACAGTATTTTTCTCCAAAAGATAGCTAAAGGATACAAACTGGCTTGGCTGTTAATTTCATACATAAGGAAAGAAAAAGCAATACAGTAATTTGGTAGGTAAAAAGAAGAAAAATAAGCCATTCAAATGACAAAACTAATTTCAGAATAGTTGCCAGTTAGCTGTGTTTTTTCTCTTTGCCCTAGACAGAGATATACACAGTTAATCTCACCCACATATACACTTGTGTAGATATTATTATTTACTATGCTTAATATCTATCTATCTATGAATGACATGGCATTTTCCCCTGAATTATTTGTATCTGTCTCTGCCATATTCCTTTTACACTGTATATGTATGCACATGAGTGTGTATGTACCTCAAAAATTATCTCAAGTAGGACCTATCAACTGAAGTAATACATCTGCTATATACATAGGTCTGCTGATAGCCTGAAGGGAGGGCAAGAAAGAAAATAATAGAAAACAGCTCAATAGGAAATGTGTTCTTCAAAATTTGCACTTAATTATATGGTATAGAATAAAACTTTAACATTAAAAATGCTGATAATTTAGAGCAAAATTTAGATAATTTAGAGTTAAAGCCAGGAACAAAATGGTATAGATAAGAGTTAAGAAAGATATTTATTATGTCAAAAACTTTAAAAAGAAAAAAGATGTCAAGTTATTTAAAACAATCATTTACACATAAACAAGTTGCTCTTTACCAGCCATTCTTGTCTACTTGTTAAGGTTCCACGGGCAAATGAGGTCAGCCTAGGTGTGGAAAAATTACTATTAAAGGAAGATGAGGAAGGAAAATACGGCATTGGGAGCAGTATAATAACATATATATTATTCAGGCATCTTGAGTTGATGAAAAATTTTTTGCTATGCACTTTTTCTTACTCAAGCATTTTTGACAGCTCAATGAAAAAGATATATATTTTCAAAACTTGATTTGATTATTTTTAAACCTGAAATTAACCTGTATTCTACACTAAACAACCTGATAATTAGTCTATTGATGTGTATGAGACTTACACAAATGATTTCTCTGGCATGTACTACATTCTGTTCTATTATAGTTGTGTATACTGTTGATCTCTCTTGCTATGCTATAGCTTTGTGGTAGGCTCCATAACTAACCTCTTTGTAACCCCTGTGAAGCTTTGCACAGTGTCTTGCACTTAGTATGCTTTCAGTAAATGCTAAATTAATTAGCTAATCTAGCTTCCAAAAATACCTCACTTAGACAATGCTTCAACATCAATGTTTTAACTACTTCATGTACTTGAAAGTAATGAGTCTACATGTTTTTAAAATGTGTCTTATAATTCAAATTCTTCACTATTTCTGAATTGCTTTTTCACCCAACTTAGTCTGAGAAGTAAGACCATGCTGTTTATCTTTACACAGAAAGGCAGATACAACTCTGATACCCACCAAGAGTCTTCTGAAGGACGTACAGAAAAGAGTAGATGCAGTTATTTAGCAACAACATTTGTATATCTGTCTTTAACAGAGTCACAATATACAGAATTGGAAGGGAACTTTGATATCATCAATGCCTCACCCTCTCATACTGTAGAAATGGAGGGCACAAAGTTTTTAAATTACTGGTCTAAGAACACATACTAACTGTTGGTAGAACTTGCAATGCAATCCAAGTACCTTGCCTCTAAGTTTGTTTTTCCAATATAGTAGTTACCTCTGGTCCTTACATTGAGACCATTGTCATATCCTCCAAACAGGTTTTATTTGTTTGTTTGTCTGTTTTTGCCTTCAATGCCTTACTCCTTACAATATGTCTTATAGATTTTTGCCATGTTTGTATCCCCTAAGCATAGGTTCATTCACTACACTATTCTTTAAAATCTGAAATAGCTTTCATAATCTACCAATTTAGATGATTCTCAATAAGGGGCAATTTTGCCTTACAAGGGGATATTTGGCAATATCTGGAGATATTTTTGGTTGTCACAACTGGGGGAGGGAGAGTTATTAGTATCTAGTGGATAGAGGCCAGCCATGTTGCTAAACATCTTGCAAAGCACTGAACAGTCCCCCCACCCCGCCACCGCAGCAACAGAGAACTATGTGGTCCTGAATGTCAATAGTACTGAGGTTGAGAAACGCTTTTCTAGAATTAGGGAACTTACATCTCCTGATCTCAATTTTCTTTTCTAATCTTATTTTCCACTGCCTCTGATACTTAAAAAAATTAGACTACTTTTTATTTCTTGTACATGTTCCATACTTTTCCATTGCCTTGATTTTGCCTAATTTGGAATGGCTTTACTCATCTTTCCATATTCTTCCTATTTGTTAAAAACTAAACTACATGTGACTTTCTCCATAAAAATTTTCCCCAGTCCTTACAACCAGATCATCTTTTTCTCTTCTCAAGCCTCATAGAAATTAATATGTAGGCTACTTAAAAATATATACATTATTTTGGGAAAGTCTGACTGTTAGACTATGAAGCATCTGTGAGAAAAATTATATTAAGCTTGGAGTCCAAAGACTTAAAACTCCATCAAGGTGTTTAACCTTAAATGTGCAATTTAAGCTTACCAGGTCTCATATTTTTCATCATTGAAATAGGACAAATAATGTCTAATTCCTAAAGAAAGCGAAGGGAGGAAGTAAAATTATATGCATGAAAATGTTTTGTAAGTTTTAAAGCATTATGCCAGTGTGAAGAATTGTTATTTTTACTGCAAGGGGAGCTAGCCCTTGAAAGGCAGGTAAAGCTTCCATGTAACCTTGTGTAGGGAAAAAGAAAAGCCATTGACCGTACTACAAATTTTCTGGCTGACCTTGTGTGAAGGCAGGGCATATGCTTAAGTCTACTTTAATTTTTCCTGTGAAGAGTACAGTGTGTTCTTTATGCCTTGTATCTACCTAGTGTGGTGGTAAGGAAAACACTTCCTTCCTCTGGAGAAGAAAGAGAACAGGTGAGTGCACCAGCCAATTATTCACAACAGGATTGCCAGGGGCAACAAAAGACCTGCAAAACAATTTTCTGCAGTCAAATCCATCCAGCTCATAAAGAATGTCATAATTTACTTCCAGTTCTTTGCAAGGGCATTTTGGAAGTGTTGTCCTTGCCATTTTATAATCCCCAGGGTGCAAGTATTTTTTGGTAGCCAAAGTTTGGGAATAAAATACATGACAACTAGTAAGAAAAAACCTGACTTAGGGCTTACATTCTTGGATAATAACTTATCATATTTGTGGGGGTCTGGCTGGCTATATTTTGTATAAAACAAATACCTATGGAAATTAGGGCTGGATAAAAGGCTCTGGAGCTTGAGATTATAACTATACAGATGTTTCACACTAGAGGTCACTCTTGCAATCTAAGAACAAAATTCTGAAAATAAGAAAACACAGCAAAACAAAACAAAAAGCACATACCTATCAATAACAACACCACAATACAAACACAGTATCATGCAAAAATTAAGGATATAGTTTTTCATTTGAAATCTATGAGGATGCTCTTAAAATGTTCAAATGGATAGATAATGGAATGAGCAGTCATTATTGAGTATAGGGGATAGTTAAAAAATAACAGTTTCTCTACCTGGCAGGCAGGCAGGTAAAGAGCCTGTTCTTCCATGACTTGGAACATAAACCCACAGCTGCACTGAAGTGATCAGCTTGATACAGATCTAACTAGACTAGAATGACACACACATTTTTAACTAAGTTGTTGGCTAGAGGAATTGCAGAAATTCAGTGCAGCAATATAGTAAAGAAGAAATACTCTCTGTGTCCAACTTTTTTTTTGTTTTTTTTTTAAGATTTTATTTATTCATTTGACAGAGATCACAAGTAGGCAGAGAGGCAGGCAGAGAGAGAGAGAAGAGGAAGCAGGGTCCCTGCTGAGCAGAGAGTCCATGTGGAGCTCAATCCCAGGACCCTGGGAACATGACCCAAGCTGAAGGCAGAGGCTTTAACCCACTGAGCCACCCAGGCGCCTCTGTGCCCAACTGTTTTAAGAACAGCAGTTTTTGTTGTAAAAATTCATTTCCTAAACAGATGTCAAATGTATAAATGAGTAGATTAGAATCCTATAAGTTGTTTCAAGGTCTAGGCACATACTTTTACATAACAGACCACTATATGTTTTATAATTTATTGGCTCACACTCTTTTCTTGCTTCTCCATACCCTTCATCCCTCCTGCAAACTTAATTGGCTTACATAGTGCCTGCAATTTCATCTATCATTCCTTCCTCAGGTTAATGCATTTTACTTTCAGGTGTCCCTTATCAAAATCCAAAAACTCCTGAGAGAAAAAGAGGGGTAAGAGATAAAGTTATTCTCATCATCCAAATTTAATTCACTTTTAAGGTAGATCCACACTGGGGCACCTGAGAGTAAATCCCAAAGGCAGACAGTATATGTGGTCCAAAAGGAAATATTATTGTGGTTCAGAGGAAGGGGAAGACAGATGTGGATGGTGAACATGGTGCATCACTGGGGAGCACTTGAGAAGGACAGGGTGTACTGAAAAAGACAATTGAATAATAACGATTTCAATTTTTTTCAAGCTATTAGTATTAAAAAAATTGAAAAACCTTTCAATCTGCAAATTGGATCAACATAATCACAAGGATATCTTTTTCATTTTTCTCTATAACAAAGGATGAAATGCTTAATACTATTAAATAGATTCTGATAAACAAGTTCTAGACTGGTAATAAAGCAAATGAATACTGAAGTAGTAAGTCTGATCTCTCTGACATACTTTCTTTCTTATCAGTGTGTTTAAAATAAAAACAAAACCATAGAAATGGGCTTTGATTTCCAAACCTAAAACGTTTTGTTACCAAAGAACACCAGCAAAATGTCACAATAAAGTCCCACTGAGATTTAAGCAGTTTTCAAGAATTTCAATCTCTAGTGCTTGGGAGAATGGTAGGCAGTTATACTTTATACTGGAATGAGGGAAATCAAATTACAGGATTTGAGCCCAGGAGAGTAGGTAAGTGACTTAGGGAAATTCTTTTCACAATGTACACGTCTGAAGAAAATCAAATGATGTGTAAAGTTCTGTCTAAACATGGAGAATAGTGTGGTTACATGACTCAATTACCTTAGTAATTCAATGTCAAAATAGCCCACTCCTGCCTCAGATTTAGCTCCCTGCCAGATATGTCTAGGAAACTGACTCTCAGAAATCACTTTTCCCTGAATACATAGATGGAGCCAAAAGCAGTGTAGAAAAGGTAACCCTTACTGAACAATTTAGTTCACTCCAATTTATACTGCTATTTTTACTATACTCTATAGCCTTAGGAAAATTTACCTTCTCTTATTAACACCAATCATTTCCACAATGAATGAAAAGTGGGAGAAATAGCTAGAGCGAGGAAAAACTCTGTAGGCAAACCAAAACCAAAAGAAACAACACAGAATATATGGAGATAAAAGATAATACTGAGAGAATTCAGTAGATACTGGAAGATATTTGAAAGGAGTAACCTCCTATTTTCTTTTACCTAGAAAGTAAAAGTTGATGGCTAATAATTTTTTCTCTGCAACATGAGCTCCTTACGATCTTGCAACTCAAAAAAAAAAAAAAAA
>ML094150.1:0-12773 GCA_003697995.1 Taxidea taxus jeffersonii
TGGTGAAATAGACACAAAGTTTTAAAATGTTGCAGTTACTTGTATTTTAAGATTTCATTTGTTTCCACATAGGATGCTTTGCTAGCTAATAAAAAAGTGAAATAACCAAGAAATTGCAAAAATTCTAGAGGTCATGTTCCTACAAAAGCTGCAAAATGTTCATTTGTTTGTTTAATAGAGTGCATGAAAAGCATGAACGTTAAGAACAGAGAAATAGCTTGAGATGGGTATTCACCAAATGTTTAAAACAAGAACACAGAGTTCTTGACGATATTAAACATTCTCAAAGTGTTACTTCAGTGTTACCCTTTCACAAATACAATGAACAAAAATGTTAAGCAATGTGGCAAGGTGGCTGGTCTAAAAAGACCATTATCTTTAAAAATGGAGTCTCCAGGGGTGCCTAGGTGGCTCAGTGGATTAAGCCTCTGCCTTTGGCTCGGGTCATGGTCTCAGCGTCCTGGGATCGAGCCCTGCATCGGGCTCTCTGCTCAGGAGGGAGCCTGTTTCCCCCTTTCTCTCTGCCTGCCTCTCTGCCTACTTGTTCTCTCTGCCTACTTGATCTCTCTCTCTTTCTCTCTGTCAAATAAATAAATAAAATCTTTAAAAAAATAAAAATAAATAAAAATAAAAACGGAGTCTCCAAAAAGCATTTGGAACTGAGTAAGAGTTGATTGATCCTAATTACATTGCTGCTTACTCAGCATACCTAGATGCCTATAAAAGATGGGTAAGTGTCTTAAGTCCCAGAGAGAAAGGTTTCTTGTTTGCCTTGCCGTATGCTAAAGAAAGAAATTAGAACCTTACTACTTTGTAGTTAGCTAGTAAATCATGGCTGACACGTAGGATATGTCTTAGTTGAGGGAATTTGTCATATTTACTGCATATTTAAGTTATATCACTGTGGACCCGACATTTTCAAACTTATGGATGGTTTTCACAGTGTGGAAACTGCCTTCACTGTCCACCGCATACCCAAGAGAACATGGGTAGGAGCAAATTTCTTTTCTACCCATTTCTGGTGGGTAAATAAAAATTGGAATTCCAGCAAAAAACATATGCCCACTTAGGATAGAAAACAAAATCCAATGTCCAGCCAACATTTAAATGCCCATGGCCAAGTTATACCTGCCAAAATTGATGGATCCTATAGCCACAAAATTGATGGATCCACTGTACTTAACTAAATCATGGATTAGATTAAGCAATATTATACAAACTCATTATGAACAAGATATTAAAAGAAATTATTTACTCTGACTCTGGAGACAAGATGGCCAAGTCCAAATAGCAGAGATTATTTAGAGAATAAAAGGTGGAAGAATAAATGGAATTGTTTACTGACTTTTAAGAAAGCAATATTAAGAAAAACAGGAAATTGAGCCGATCAAACTTCTAATGATATCTAGCAGTCCAACTTGACCCTGTGGTTGGGAAACAAAGGCACAGAAATAAAAGCATTGTTTCAAAAACCCAAGCAGGATGGTAAATCTGGATTCTACAGCATCAACTACAAAAAGAAAACAAAACAACAAAACAAAAACAAAAAAAAACCATATTAATTTAAGAAACCGAAGACTAATTATAGAGAGGAGAAAATATGGAAGAAAATGTAAAGATTACTCAGAGATACTGAGGAAAGAATGAATGGCTAAGATTCCTCTGGAATGTCTAACCCTGTAGGTCAGTAATCAAGCAGCAGATTGAGACAGAGGAAAAGAGGGTAAGCTCAGGGACGTTACAAAGAAAAAGCGAATCTCTAAGGGCAAAAGAGAGCAGTAGATAAACGATGTTCTGTGAATAAAGTCAGGTTTCTCGAAAAACTAATTGCTATTTCCAGATGCACAGAAGTACCCGGCATCAACATTTCACAAATACTTGAAATAGAGAAAAAGACAATATTTGTAATGACTCCAGACAGCCCCAGGACATGAAGAGAATTATTTAACGATCAAGTAGGATCAGGTATATAGTTCTCTAACATGTGAGTCTCTTCTGAACAAGAGTTGGCTTATAGTAGTTCTCCAACTTCTGGTTTTCAGATCTCGCACGCTCATCCAGGGGTCCTATGGCAAGGGGTCAGTCGTCATGGCATCAAATGTGGTTGAAAAATACAATTGCAATTGATACAATCAACAGAATCAGATGCCAGAGTTTTATGCAGCTGAGATGTCCATGACCCACAGCCAGTTACAGTCCCCAACTCTAGCTAACTAACTTAGCAACACAGGGTTTGGGGGAGAGAGATGGACAAGGGAGTCCAGACAGCTCGGTGTTCCGACTCTTGTCAAAGAACTAAATATGAGCCTTAACATAAAAAGTCTAATCTAAATGTGGGGCACCTGGGTGCCTCAATCAGTTGAGCGTCGGACTCTTGATTTTGGCTCAGGTTGTGATCTCAGGGTTGGGAGATCGAGCCTCACCTCAGGTGCAGAGCCTGCTTACGATTCTCTCTCTCCTTCTGCATCCCTCCCCAGCTCAGGCTCCCTCTCTCCCTCTCTCCCTCTCTCTCAAAAAAGTCTTACTCTAAATACAATGTCATGAAACAATAAACGAGGGAGGCATTAGGAAAGGCAACCTTGGCTTTTCCCTCACCCTGCCCACCTTTTGAAGTTCAAAAAGTGAAAGGGAACCACAACCTCACCCCCAGTGTCATGTGCACAATCTGACCAAGGTAAGGGCTGGATGATTAAGGGCTGGTCTAGAAAAATAATAGTCCAATTGATGTTATCGCTATTTCCTTCTTCTCCACAGGGGGAAAAACGGAAATGATTAGAAGAACCCTGGATTCCCCAGGCCCTCTGACAACTGCTTATGGGATCTTGGGCGGACAATTCTCCCTCACTGGGTCTCCAGTCTCCTTATCTGGAAATGCTAACAGTCTAAACTCAGTGGTCTTCCTTCTCCAGCCCAAATTCTTGATTTTCCTCTCCACTTGTGAAGTGCTAGTCTGGGTAGGAATGCTTTCTTAAGGAGTTCACTCTCTGACTCATCCAGCTGGTTGGGGTCAGGCCCAGGATCAGCCATTGGATGGATATCAGCATTTTCTCATTACCACACCCGAGGTCAAAGAAGGCAAAATGAAAAGAAACAATATCCCACTGTATTTCTGAGCATCAGGGGACAGGAGGTGTTCGTGTAAGAACATAAAAGCTAACTTTTAGAAACATTTTATTTGGAAATAGCTCTATACTTACAAAGAAATTGCAAAACTGGTACAGAGAGTCCATGACTTACCCTTCACTCAGATTCCCATTATGTCAGCAACTTCCATACCATACATAGCAGGGTTAGCAAAACCAGTACCATATTAACTAGTACGATATTAACGAAACTAGAGACTTTCTTATTTTCACCAATTTTCCCCCGTGTCCTTTCTCTGTTCCAGGACACAATCCACGACCTCACACGGCATTAACTTGTCAATGTTTCCTTAGTCTCCTCCAATCTGTGACAGTTCCTCCGTCTCTCCTTGTCCTTCATGACCTTGACACTTTGGCCAGTGGGAGCTCCTTCAGACTGGCTCCCGTGACCTCTTATGCCCCCCTCTTCTGTGAGCACTTACTTTCTGGTACCACAAGACATTACAGGCTCACTTTTACTTTCCCTGGCTCAGTCCAGCATCAGCTATTACTCGGAGGAGCCCTGGGTCCTTGCTGGAAGAATGGTAGAGACCAAACTCTGGGTGCTAGGTGTGTTTATTACTATTGGGGTGCCCTTGCTTGTAGGTCCTCCTAGGACAGAGCTGAGAGACATAAGCATGTATGGTGATCCCCGCATACATAGCTCCATGTCTATTTCTGCATCTATCCATGGACTTATGAAAATGAACATACTGATGCTTCTACTCTAATCCACACCACAGGATTCATTCTAGCCTTCCCCTTTTCCTTATTTTTTAACTCCTTTCTCTGATGGTGAGAAAACCAGTTATCTTGATCTATTCTCTAGTCACCTACTTGTTCAACCCCAGCATCTATATAAAGTACTTACATGTGCCTGTGAGTAACCAATTTACTAACTACAGCCCAGTACTTGTGTGCAATTCTGTTTATCCTTAATATAAATCCATATACTGGTAATACAAATACAGCAGCTCCACATTTCTTTTGATTAATGTCAGCATGGTATATCTTTTCCTCTCCTTTTATCACTTGTAAATAAAAAAAGCAAAGAGAAGAACTGTATGCTACTATTTGTGTAAAAAAGTGAGAATATGTACATATATATTTGCACATAAAATATTTACGGGAGAAAGAAAACTTAATACATTGGTTGCGAGGTCAACAGGTTAGCTGCAGAAAAAAAATGAGAGGGAATCCTCATTGCATACCCTTTACTGGTTTTTTACTGCAAACCTCTTATACTTAATTTTTAACTTTTTAAAAGATATTCATATACCATAAAGCTCCCCCTTGTAATGTGTACACATCAGTGGTTTTTAGGTTATTCACCAAGTTGTGCAACCCTTACCATTGTCTACTTCCAGAACATTCTATCCATTAGCAGCCCCTTCCTACTGTTCCTTCAACCTCTTCTCTCCTTGCCACCAATGCCCCTGGCAATACTGATCTGCTTTCTGTCTATGGATTTGCCAACTCTGGATACTTCATATAAATGGAATCATATAATATGGAATCTTTCTGAACTGCCTTTTTTCCCTTAACATAATGTTTTCAAGGTCATCCATGTTAGTACTTCATTCCTTTTTATAGCTAAATACTATCCCATGGCGTGTAGAAAATGTATTTTATCTATTCATCAATTGATGGCCAATTGTTCAAATTTTTGAAAGATTAAAATACATTATCCATTCAAAGATTAAATTTAAACAATCAAAAGGGAAAGAAAACACCTGACATTTTTCTAAAAAGTCAAAAGTAAAAGGAAAATCATCAAGTAAATAATGTATGAAAAAGAACAATGTATAGAAGAGCTTTGCTTGGCGATTCACCAGGGGACTTCTAAGACTTGCTGGCTAAGATTTATTACACCAGAAAATACAGAGCAAAAGCAGCAGGGGAAAGATCTACATCAGGAGAGTCCAGTGAAGCCTAGGACAGGCTTCCAGGGTCCTTCCTCATCTGGGACACACTCTGAGTCTTCACTACGATAGACACAGCCCCACCTGATCTCCTCACTCCCGTTTACCTCTCCCACCTCATCTCCTGCCGCTCTCCCCCTTCATCTCTCTGCTCCAGTCATCCTGGTGACCTCAAGATTCATCGCACACACACCAGGCTCACTCCTGCTTTAGGGCCTTTGCTATTGCTGTTCTCTTTGTCTGGAATGTTCTCAGAAATCCTCATAACTCGCCCGCTCACCTCCTTCATGCCTCTCCTCAAATATCACTGCCTGGCCACTCTATGTAAAACAGCAGCCCCTGGCGTTCTCTGTGTCCTTTCCCTGCCTCCTTTTTCTTCACACCGGACGATGTCATTCACCTGAATACCGACTTCCTTTTTGTTTGCCCCTCCCCCAGCTAGACTGTCTGCTTCATGGGGCAGGGACTGTTTGTAGTTCACTGTTAGATTCCTCTGCTTAGCACAATGCCTGGCAATCCAACAGGTGCTCCTGAAGTACCTGGCCAGTGAATGGATGAATAAATCGCATCCATCTATGTATCTACCTACCTATCTATGGACACTGAGTGGAGGGGAAGAAGGAAGGTATTTGGAACATGTAAGATTCCTTATTCTCAGCTCCAGAATGTCAGAATGTAGAGGAAATTCTCAACTTTTCTCTCAGGATTCGAGTAACTTCTCTTGGGGCCACCTGGGTGGCTCAGTCGTTAAACATCTGCCTTCGGCTCAGGTCATGATCCCAGGGTGCTGGGATGGAGCCCACATTGGGCTCCCTGCTCAATGGGAGGTCTGCTTCTCCCTCTCCCACTCTCCCTGCTTTTGTTCCCTCTCTCACCGTGTCTTTGTCAAATAAATAAATAAAATAGTTTTAAAAAACCTAAAAAACTTCTCTCATAAAGATGATTTTAGTTTCCTCTTGGAGGTCAGCCCTGTCTAAAATTTCCTTTTTTTTAATTAGAAATAACAGTTTTGTGGAAGAACAGGCACATAATGCAGAAAGAACTAAACTACAAAGTGAGAGTTCTCTGGACTGGAGATAGAGGAGAGAGGGAGGGTGAGGGGTACGCCATGACAGCGACAGTGGAAACCGGTGGCTGTGTCAGGTGTCAGGGCAGTTGTGTCAGGAGGGCTCATCAAAATGTCCCCAGGCATAAACTGGCCACATTGGACTATCTTGCTTGACTATTTCTATCCTTTACCTACTCTTCCAGGAAAACATCATTGTATTTTTTTGCTGTAAAGCTTGCTGGATATTAAAGACCTTCTTAATCTGTCAAATTAGTTAAAAATTTCTGCCTAATTATTGCTTATCTTCTAACTTTTTGATGTTTTCTGTCACTCAGCCATGACCTGTATTATGTGTTCAGTTCTAATAATCCTTTGCTTTGATCGCTTCTGCCTTTGATAACGTGCTTAGAAGGTCTTGCCCACCCCTAAGATTACAAAAGTGTTCACCTACACTTCCTTCTACTACTGTCATGGTTCAATTTTATTTTTCATGTTTAAATTGTCAGGGCACCTGAAATTTATTTGGTGAACGTAGACATTTCTTGAGTGCTGATAATGAGCACTCTGTTCCAAGTGCCTTATGTGGATCACCTCGTTTGAATGCTCAGTAACTCCAGAGGCAGGTGCTAGTAGGTTCTCTGTTCTCACAAATGAGGCAAGGCAGGGACAGGAAGGTTGGGTACTTATTCAAGACTATACGGCTGGCAAAACCTGGCCCATCCATGGTAAAGCTTACACTGGGTTGTGGTGAGAATTACAGTCAGCATGTGTGAAGTTTCTGGAATACTGTAGGCATTCACTAGAAGATAAAGCTTATTATTATGACTGTATGGTCTTCACAAACATAATTTCTGATGGCTGCATATTATTTGAAAAATAGAATCTTTTGCATTAAGTCTCTTTCTAAAATACTATTCTTGTACAAGTATGAAAAGCTTTTGGAATTCTATGGAATGACTAAAACTTTTTTTTTGGAGGAAACAGTTCTCATGAAAAGAAATTTTGAAAGGACATATGTATTGTAAAGATTGGTCCGGTAACAGACTTACAGATTTGCTTTTCCGAAATCTTTGTCTCTATATTATAGTTTTCTAGATATTATATTTTTTATTTTCTAACCAGAAAAACTGCCACAATAAGTGGTATATTTTTTAAAAGTCTCTGAATGAGAAATCGGGCAGTATCTAGATTTTGTTTTCTTTCTTTTGTTTTTTTCTTTTCCTTTCCTTTTTCCTCCCCTTCCCTTTTCTTTTCTGTTCTTTTTTGTTTTCTTTTCTTTCTTTTCCTTTTTTGTACCCTGGGAGGAACATGAGACTAACAGGAAGTGTAAATGGAGGGAGAGGTTGGCTGTCCAGGGTGGGTGGGGGAGGGAGTGAGGGAGTGAGGTCTGTGAGGACACAGGAGGTAAGGCAAGGTTTATGAGGCAAATGGACAGTCATATAAAGGACGGAAAGACTGGACGGAAACACACAGAAACGTTAATGGTGATATTGGCCACCACTGGGTGACGTCATTGAGATGACGTTTACACTTTACCTACCTTTCGTTACATTTTATTCTTATCATCTTGCACATGATTTTTAAAAAAATTTTAAAAATATTTTATTTATTGATTTATTTGACAGACAGAGATCACAAGTAGGCAGAGAAGCAGGCAGAGGGGGAGGGGGAAGCAGGCCCCCGGCTAAGCAGAGAGCCCGATGCGATGCAGGGCTTGATCCCAGGACCTGAGCTGAAAGCAGAGGCTTTAACCCACTGAGCCACCCAGGCGCCCCTTGCACATGATTTTTAAGATTTCTTTTTACCTTTTCCTTTCCCTTCATAGAGATGGATAACTTTTACAATCGGGGAAATATTATCTTGGAAACAAAGGCAGAACACCTGGTTCCCAATGTAGGAGGAGCCCAAGTTAAGGGGGCCAGGCGTACTGACTTTATTCCGCACAAGTTTCACCCTGCAGTAGCACACGACAGGGACACACACATCCCAAAACTTCTTGGGCTTCTCATCCTCCAGGGTTCTGCCATTCTGGGGGCCCATCACTCCTCCCTTTCCTGTCATGCTCTTGGTCTATTTTCTCCTCCCTCCCCTTCTTGATTGACCGTAATTATAGAAATGCGCTACCCAATCACTTCTAAGACAGACACTCATTTACATTTTAACAGCTTAGATATTAGGATGCCCCTCACAATCAATGGCATATTGTAGGATATGATGAATAAATGAAGGTATTTATCAATTTGCACAAAAGGAAAACTGATCACTTTACAGCAGAGAAACCCAGCAGACACCATCTTAATCAAGTGATTAAGGTTAATATAACAAGTGGTAAGATACACCAACATCAGGCACTCTCGGATATCATGCACATCTTTCCTGCATTTTTTTGGCCAAAAATGCACAACCCTAATCAAATCATAAGAAAGCATTTGACACACCCAAATTGAGAGGCATTCTACAAAATAACTGACTGGTACACATCCAAAGTGTCAAGGTCAGGAAAGACAAGGAAAGACTGAGGAACTGTCACAGATTGGAGGGGACTAAGAAGATAGGACAAACAAGTGCAACATGGGATCCTGGATTGGACCCTGAAATGGAGAAAGGACACTGGGGGAAAACTGGTTAAATTCAAATAAGGTCTCTAGTTTAGTTAATAATATTGTACTAGAGTTAATTTTTCTGGTTTTGATAACTGGGCTACATAAGGTCTGTAAGTCATTGACTTTACCGGAAGCTGGGTGAAGGGTCTGCAGGAACTCCTTGTACTATTTTTAAAGATTTTATGTTATTTTATCTTATTTTAGATTTATTTATTTTAGGGAGAGAGTGAATGAGCAGGGGGAGGGACAGAGGGAGAACGAGAGAATCTCAAGCAGACTCCCCACCGAGCACTGAGCCCAGTGGGGAACTCAATCCTAGGACCCAGATATCATGACCTGAGATGAAATCAAGAGTCGGCTGCCTAACTGACTGAGCCTCCCTGGTGCCCCTAATCCTTGTACTACTTTTGCAACTTTTCTGTAAGCCTCAAATTATTCCAAAATAAAATATTTTAAAAGTTAAGTTGAGCTATCAATGTGTATTTGTTTTGGTTCTGATTGCAATGCCATTTTTCTTTCAAAAAAAGTTTTTGAAATGTCCAAAATGGCATTGACTTTTACCAAAGATATTTCCTTTTCAAGGTCAGTATTCCTGAAGATAGAGATCCTCAGGTGAAATACTATTTTCCTGGAATCTCGGGATGACAGGTGCTATTTATGTATCTTTATAGCGCAAGCAGACCTGATAAAGCTTAGAAATTGTTCTGAGTCTTGCATAATCCAGTGACCCTTGGGATTATGTTGCTAGGTCTTCTGCTCCCAGCAAATTTTCCCTTAGCAAACAGGGCTGACATAAATAGTCAGTCAAATTTTAAACTGGTGAAAATGATTGTGACTAGTGAGACATAGTACAGAATATACAGGTGACTCAGGACAATCTGACCTACAAGGGTGGATTCACATGCATGTGCTTACACGACAGGTTCCACTTGTCAAAATGTGATTATGCTTGTGATCATGTGCGATGTCTGAAGACATCATGTGGAGCTAGTTTATGTACATTCTGGACCCAGTTTCCATCTTTTAGGAATGTAGATGGGTTGACATGGCTGTCCTTCGACAATGTCTGCTGCCAAGACCTTTGCCAGGAAATTTTTGTTACAAAACTACTCAGCGTGGGGAGTAGAGGGGGCAGATGTAATGGGCGTTGTCGATACGCCATCATGAAATGATCACAGAATTTACATCCTTCCTGGATAACACATGGCTGATACTGCAAGTATGGAGGGGACAGAGCAGAATACACAATGATAACAATCTTGGCTACGGAAATGATCACAAAGATTCCAGCGTGGTATCTTTAGGGACGATCTTTCATTAAATGTAAGGTACATGCCCTGAAAGTATCAGGCTATGTCGGTGGCAAACTCATATTGAGAAATTGGCACAGAACAGGTTAAGCAATATTTTGGAGAGAAATTTTTAAATAAACATGCCAAGCAGGCTAGGCAATTGAGTCAAAAACAGCTGCATATCAACATGACATGAGACCCTTTTATGTAGCTGGAAATCAGTCTGTGGGCTGCACTGTCCAGAGCTCTATCTGAAGATGGTGCAGCCTTCGTCAGTGAACACTCAACATTCACTTCAGCACAATGCACGATTAGCCATCAAGCTCACTCTCCTTATTTCTACAACATTCCCTCATTATGAGGTGAGTATAGAATACTGTGTGTATTGTGCCTATTATGAAGGCAAAGAACCATCATCATCTGGTAGCGTACCTAGTGCTAATGGAATCCTTAGAACAACAAAACATGGAACACCAAGAGCAGCAGTCCAAAACTCATCAAATGATTGCTTCAATTATATAACCACTCACGCAAATAGAAAAAGTGCACAGATGGATTTCAAACGTGTTTCAATGATACAACCTCAAGGAGAGTAGCAAGTGCTACAATAAACATTGAGGTATGTTCTTTGTGTATTTTAAACAGGGTCTTCGTACAATCCACACAGGTCAATTACCCTCAACTTAGTATAGCGTTCATGCATATCGTGGATAAGGAATAATATAAAAGCAGAGAACCACAAAGCTTTTGGGCAGACATGGAACTGGGATGAATGTGCTATCTAAATGGCAAATTAATTAATTGTTTGAAAGGCTTTGTGTATTTGAAATATTAAAGTTTTCATTAAAATTTGAAAATGTGAGGATTATATAAATTGTCTTTATCCTGTATGACTGGTCATCAAGATATCAACATAATGCAAAAATTATTTTAAAAACACTGGATGCAGTGAGTAGACAGTGTATTAAAATAATTAAGTGGCTTATTAATATTCATTTGCCATTATCTATGTAGTCTCTGAATTAAACATTTTCCAACTTTCAAAGTGGTAGTGCAGCATGTGTTTTGTTAACAATTCCTTTGCTTATTATTTTCTTCAAAATGTTTCCTTTATGGCACTCTAAGTACAAGAACTGACCCAAAGTATACCACTGATTGGGAGGATCGCCTATCTCCTTTCACTGGATGTCTGCAAAGAAAGAATTTACAAAGCCTGCAAGGAACTCTGGATCAAAGAGTAAACTATGGGGCGCCTGGGTGGCTAAGTCATTAGGCAATTGCTGTTGGCTCAGGTCATGATCCCAGGGTCCAGGGATGGAGTCCCGCAGCAGCATCGGGCTCCTTGCTCAGCGGGAAGTCTGTTTCTCCCTCTCCCACTCCCCCTGCTTGTGTTCCTTCTCTCGCTGTCTCTTTCTCTGTCAAATAAATAAATAAAATCTTTTAAAAAACAACAACAAGGTGGAAACTATAAAAACAGTGATACTTAGCTTGAAGAACTAATATGGCACTCATGGCAACTGGATTTGGTCATGTCCATTTGGAACATGAGTTTGTAGAGTTCAACAATAAACCCGAACTAAACAGAGCTGTTTTGAAGATACTCCTCCTCATGGTATTTCCATAATAATCCAGGAAAGTAGATAGAGATAAAGGAATGTAAGCTTTATCAGAACAAGTAGCTAAGGTCAGACATAGTAGCAAGGCTGGGACTGTCCCCCAGATCTCCTGAAACAACATACGCACAGTGCCTCATGCTATCCCAGACCCTCTCATTGGACTGAATGAAAGACATCTCCTGTTTCCCCCCACCCCAACCAGCCCAGTGCTCTCTTCTGCTTCAAGGCATTGTCGGGTAATGCAGCAGGAGATTTCAATAATACACAAAATAATTATAGATGAAACTTGAATGATAGTGAGATGTAGAGAATAAGCCCTATAATCATAATATCTTCTGCAAATAAGGGCAATTCAGACATTCTCAATGGCAAAAATTACTGTTTTTTTTTTTTTTTACAATAACAAGTTTCCATTCTTGACTTGGGAGGGTCCGAAACAAAAAGCAGTAACCACGAAATAAATTAAATTAACTGGCTATGGAGGATGTCACTTGATGAAATGTTTTCTGAAGAAATGATCACATAAAGAAATACATCTCTGTCAGCCAATGCAGCCATAAATAAAAATGTTAATGAGGTAAAATTGGTCATGATGAGGCTAAAACAATATCAAGAAATTAAACGGGTTCTTATTAGGCTTAATTCACTTTCATGTATTTTGAAAAAAAATTCTCAGATGCATCATAGCAAATCTTATTAAACTAGGAATCAATTACCATTCTTTTTTACTTCTGTGCTTTAATTTATACATCTTTATCCTTAATTTAAAGATAACTATGAATAAAACATGAAAGTCAGTGCATTTTCTTGTTCTGCAATCACATATGTTCTATTCTACATAATATCTCGTTTGCCCTCATATTTTGGTTAAAGTCTAGTACATAATATTTGGGTTTGATGACCTTGGCAGTAAGACTTGCCTTATAAAAGGTACTCAGAAATCTGAAATTAGTTAATCTATTCAGGAAGAAAATTAAGTGAACCTAGTTTGGTACCCATGTTCAAGTTAAATGTTCAAAATACACTTCAACTAAGTATCCTGGGGGCCCTTGGCTGGCTCATTCAGTAGACTGTGTAACTCTTGATCTCAGGGTTGTGAGTTCAAGACCTGCATTGGGTGTAGAGATTACTAAAATAAATAAATAAACTTTAAAAGCCATTTTTTGGGAC
>ML094150.1:12873-38827 GCA_003697995.1 Taxidea taxus jeffersonii
TAAGCAGCTGCCTTCGGCACAGGTCATGATCCCAGCGTCCTGGGATCGAGTCCCACATCGGGCTCCTTGCTCAGCAGTGAGCCTGCTTCTCCCTCTGCCTCTGCCTGCCACTCTGTCTGCCTGTGCTCTCTCTCTCTCTCTCTCTCTCTCTCTCTCTAACTAATAAATAAATAAGATCTTAAAAAAAAATAAAAGCCATTTTTCTCCTGGATGGTGAGATTTTCACCTTACACTCTTTGAGTTTGACTTCACTTGTCCTCTGAAAGCTGCCTGGTCCCTGCCAAGTGTTATTTTGATAACATAGTTAATAGGGCTATAATTCAATAAAGGGCTTCTTTAGGCTCTACAAGAATTATGATCACTGTATTCAACATTTAAATCCTATACAAAAAAGTAAAGTATGGCGAGGCTGCAATTTCTCATTCCTACAAAAATTCTTTCATTTTTTTTTCCCTTCAGATCTATCTTGATCAGCGGGCTTTGAGGAGATGAGATGAGCTATAGTCTGGCTTAGTTCTATAAGCACAGAGTCTATATCCTGTCTTAAAAGAAACAAACAAAACTTACCAATTCCATGCTATTCCTAACGTCACTAACTTCAAGGCACATCATATTTCAAAACACACAGACATCAACAAATTTAAATGAAACATATGCGTGTAGATGGGACTCACCTTTAAGGAATCAAAACACGCCACCACTCGGCCATTTTCCACGTGGCAGACTCTCGGCGGATGGGCAAACTTGCAGTCTGCATCAGCTCGAGAGCAGGTTCCTCTCTGAAATTCTCTGCAGACTTCTAAAGTCAGCCACTGGGTGTCTCGAACCAGGGTGACATTGACCGCCGTCATCTTGAAAGTGAAGTTAGAATCAAGTGCACCCTCTTTAGGACAGTTTCAGTGCTGTTAAAAGGTTAAAAGTGAATTCAAGCTAGATGTGAAGCGATGAGGTTGCTTTGCTGAAATGTTTCTTTGTTAGCACATGGGTTTTCGTCCCAGCCAAAATTTGGTCTGATCAAACAAAAAGCCAATCGCAAAATAAAAGTGGTATCAGAATAGCTAAAAATTAAATGAGAGACCACCTCCTAAGAAGGCAACCAGAAAGGTTAAGATATTGAGTGTTTAATTTGTTCCTCTGCCGAAGTTAATTCCAATAACTGGCAGGCTTTCAAAAGAATTCTGTGGTCTTTAGTTGATGTTTTCAATTATTCTTGCAAAAAGCATACACTGCTGGTTGCCCTTCAATTTGTGGAATGGTCTCAGATCAAGGGGAGAAATGTTTTTCTCCCTATTTCTTGGATTTAATGATTAAGATTGGTAAGGATGGGACAACTGTAAAAATAAAATGTGCTGCAAAGTCAGGAGGAGGGAAAATGACTAGGAAAACTGGGAATCAAAGAGAAAAGAGAATGGACAAGTTGTTGAGACTCAACTACAGGCAAACCAGGTTTGGGGACTGGGGAGGGAGAGGGGTTTATAAGCAAACAGCTCTAGGGGGGAATCGAAGCAGCAGCGTTCAGAAAAGGCACTTTTCAGAAACCTGCAAGAAAAATAAAATAAAATTAGCTAATAGAATGCAATACATCGGTTTTAAACTCCAGATTTGGAAAAGAAATACCATATCCTGTTTAAAACAGGAAGCCTCTAGATATTGACGGTTCAACAGTACAGTCAACCCTTGTGAATATAAAGAGTGTTTCCCAGTGTAGAGTAAAAGGAGGCAGCCACATAAATTTACTGTTGAAATACAAGCCCAGCTGGGGCACCTGGGAGGCTCAGTTGGTTAAGCAGCAGACTCTTGGTTTCAGCTCAGGTGATGGTCTGAGCATCCTGGGATGGAGCCCCACCTCCAGCCCTGTGTGGGTCTCTGTGCTCAGCAGAGGGGTCTGCTCAAGGGTTCTCTCTTTCCCTCTGCCCTTCCCCTTGCTCGTTGGCTCACATGCTCTCTCTCCCTAAAATAAATAAATAAATAAATCTTGAAAAAGAGAAAGAAATACAAGCCCAATTAAAAAGGAGAAAAGGTGTTTTCATTTTGCTTGGGGACAGAAATTCATTTGGGGGTTCGCCGCACAGAAAATGCCAGAGCAGGACAGGACAGCCCCTCAGTTTCTAGAGGCTAGAGAAGACCTGTCATTAACCTGGCTTTGATATGGTCTGTTCGAAGGCTTGCTTATCTGCTCTCAAGATCCAGAACAGGAATTGCTGAGAAAATGTAAGTTGCTCTTAGTGGTCCCACTGCATGTGTATTTGAAATGTAATTGCTGAGGATCACAACAAATGGTCAGGAGGTAACTTGCCAGACTCCGACCTCAGATGAGGTGGGGGAGAGGATGTAAAATGGGCTTCAGATAAAGAAAAAAAATTCTCTGAGAAGATGCTAGGGTTTTGTTTTCTTTTAAAAAAATATTTTATTTATTTGAGAGAGGGATAGTGAGAGAAGAGTATAAACAGGAAAGAGGGGGAGAAACAGAATCCCCGCCTAATAGGGAGCCCGACGCGGGACTCGATCCCAGGATCCCAAGATCATGACCTGAGCTGAAGGCAGATGCTTAACAGAGTGTGCCAACCAGATGCCCCTGGGTATTGGTTTTTTTTTTTTTTCTGTGTATGCCGTATTACTTCTTAGTCTCTGTAGAGGGATACTGCAACTTAATGCAGGAGGAAGTTTCAGCATATACAAGTAAGCGAGACAGAAAGCAGTCTTCAGTTATACATTAAATACTAGGCAGCTTTAAGGTTTGCAGTTTAACCCAGCATCAACTGGCAATAATCTTTAGCAACTCAGCTGAGAGAACAGATAAAAGATTAATTTATTGGCATCATGCCACGCCACGTACCAAAATAACAGGAATTTGCTAAAATAAAAGTAAGCTCTGAGTATCAGTCAAATCAACCAGTGGCCAATGTCATCAAAAAAGTAGAATTCAAGTTCTTAACATTTCATTAAAATTTTTTTTTAAGATTTACTTATTCATTTGAGACAGAGAGAGAACACAAGCAGGGGGAGAGGCAGAGAGAAGGAGAAGCAGACTCCCCGCTGAGCTGGAAGCCCGACGTGGGGCTTGATGGCAGGACCTAGAGACCACAACCTGAGCAGAAGGCAGACAGACAACCAACCGTCTGAGCCACCCAGGTGTCCCATTTCATTTAAATATTTGAATAAGATCTTTAACAACTCTACAGAATCTGAATCTTCCATTTGTCTTTCCGCAGTCAGGATGAAACTCAATACCACCTAATTGTTCAGATATCCTTGGGAAATTAAATATCTAGAAAACTCGGGCAAGCTTATCCATCCAAGGGCAAATACGTGTTTCTCTGAGTCATCCTTCATGGAACCCTTTCTAAAATGTATTATAGGTAGCTTTGCTTTCTTACAAAATACTGAACATCATTTGACCTCTAGTGGAAGACTTGGGGTCATAAACGTCATAGAAAGTATTACAGTTTCCCTCCTTTGGTGGCAGATTGTTAATGGTCACTTCTACTGTCACTTGTTTTCCTGCCACAGCACCTGCCATAGGTGTCCAGCTCCCTTCTGGAAAACATAACAGCCAATCATGAATGTTGAATAAGAGTTACTCACTGAATGATGGGCCTCAGACGGGCAAAGTTCAAGATTTTCTGGTTTGGGGGCCTTTTGCAATATGTTCCATACAGGCGCATGTCCTAGAGGGTTGAGGTTGTCAGGCAAATGACCTCTAGGAAAATATTTACTATATTGTTTTTAAATAGCCAGATGGGGAAATTAAATGAAAACCACAGTCAGATACCACTTTGCCGGCATTAGGATGGCTATGGTGAAAACCAGAAAAGTTGGAGAAATCGGTACCCAAGTGTCCACGAATAGATGAATGGATATGCAACAGGTGATAATACCTGCAAAGTGGAATATGGGTCCATCATTAAAAGGAACAAAGTACTACTACGTGCTACAATGTCAATGAACCTTGAAAACACTAGCTTAAGTGGAAGAAGCCAGTCACCAAGGCCACATAGTATGGTTCCATTTAGATGAAATATCCATAGAGTCAGAAAGCAAATGAGTGGTTGTGAGGACTCTGGGGAGAGGAGAAAGTGAAGTAACTGCTTCATGGGTCCACGGTCTCCTTGGGGAGTGATGAAAATATTCTGGAATTAGATAGTGGTGATAGGTGCACAATTTTTTGATATACTAAAACCTGTTCCCTAAATTGTACACTTTAAATGGGTGAATTGGATAGTATGTGAATTACATACATTAAAAAAGTCTAAAGAAACACTGCATCCCCCTCCACCCCAAAAAAGCCTCATGAGTGATAGGACTGGCTACCCCAAGCTTTCTTTTTGGATTCTCCCTAGACACAAGTTCTACGTAGTGTTCCTAAGTGGAATTTCAAGTGCAAATTAGTTTCCATACAGTAGTTGACTTAGTGTAGTATGGAAAATACTCTAAAAGAGAACATTCTGCAAGTTTATAAGTTTATATTTAAAGATATATTCAAATTTAGTCCTGCAACTAAATTATATAGGCTGTCTGAACACATGTGAATGAAAAACAACCTAAAAGGAATATGTGTATATAATATATAATACATAATATATAATATATAACATATATATCATAGAATATATAATATATACATATATATATATAATTTGCTCAGAACATAAACAGTGAGGGTCTGGAGACAGATTTTTCTACAGAGATCCATCAAATATAGAAACAGGCAATAAATAATAAATTTGAATTTCGAACTTTTGGAAAGGAAAAATGCAAACAAGACCTGGACTCTGGCCATGCACTTTATGTAAGATGGAGCAATGGGAAGAGGAATTTTCTTCTTTTTTGAAATTGGCCTGCAACCTCTGATGGGACCCTGGCCAATTCTTCAGAAACAGTCCTAGCCAGCACATGTCCTCCTGCAGACTTGGAACAGTTTCTGGAGCTGGTGCAGAAGCAGCAAGGCGTGGCAACTAAAGGGAGCTAGTGTGCCAAGGGAGAGTAGTTCTCTCGAGGAGCTCAGCTCATCTGGCTATGTATGCAAGACAGGGAGTGGGCCATCTTCCCCTGTATTTTAAAAAAGATCAACTTTGTCAGGGGGACAATACAGCTCTATCTTCACTACCTTACACTTGAGTAACAGGAATATAGTTTTTCTTTTTATGATTGATCATCCTCTAATGTAAAGCATGAAGAGCTACCATTTCTTAGTATATTTGTACTTGTGTAATATTTGCTAGTTTTATTCCTTGATCTTGGGAGCTCTAAAGAACACTCAGAAACATGGGTGATCACCCAAAAATACCAATGAAGACATGAAACCCAAAGAGGTTAAAAAGTTTCTACTTTTAAAGTTTCTACAGTTAGAAAGCCTTAGGTGGTGGAGCCAAGACTTGAGGCAAGAGCTCCTGCTTCCAAATGTCATGCTTAGATCCTGGCAGAGAAATGTCGTAGAGACCATTTCTTATCTCTTCGCTCTCTGGGAACCTTAAACATGGAAAGCAGGTCCTTTTTGCATAGTACTTATGACTCCTTCTCAAAATTACGTTCACGTCTGTTGTATCAACATCTTCATTTTCCCGAGTTGAGCTGCACCAATGTTTAGCCAGCACCTGCTATGAGCCAGATGCTGTTCTAGATGTTGAACAAGATAAGGTCCCTGCTGACATGGGACTTCCTATGCTCATTTAACTAGAGAAGAAACCTAAGGCACCAGGAAGTGAAATGATTGTGAGAGTTTATGAAGGGCTGGAGGCAGGCGCTAGGTCTTCAGACTGTGGAGGAGGCTAATTCACCATGAATGGGCCACCAAGCCCCATGACTTAAGAACACTCTTAAGCACACACTCAAACGCTACTGCATCAAAGGGCAGCCTCAGAATGAAGACCTCAGAATTACTCACACCAGGTGGTACTGCTCTCTGGATTCTTCTCGGTGGGGGAGGTACTACTGTCCCATTTTACAGATGGGAAGGAGAAAGGTAGAGGAAGACTCATTCATTTAACTTGTACAACTTCGTGTAGCCTATAGATGACCAAACCATGGTTCAAACCCAGGCAGCCTGAATCCAGAGTCCCTTCTTAACCATATCATGATACTATGTCTGTCTTAGGGCACATAGTGCATTCATAAACATTCTTCTTCATTATAGACCCTTAAATTTTCTGCCTTACTAGACTGTACATTCCTTGAGGGTAGAGATCACGTCTTACTTAGTTTTGCTGGCCCAGTCTTCTCATGGGAAGTCGGAGCCATGGAGCATTCCTCAGGATTCCTTTTTTGAGAGGTCAAAGGGTAAAGGGGAATTTAATATTAACCCTTCTGTTTACCCTGCTGGCAAGTTTTGTCAGTTGAACCCTGTCTAGGTTTGCTGAACTTTGGCCAACTCTGTCAATTTTGAATCAATTGGCCCTATAAAGTTGAATATTTTCTCACAATTCTGGCTTTCAAATCCCATTTGGAAAAGAAAAACACAAACAGGAACTGGGATTCTTGATATATGGAGCATTCAGTTGTCATCAGGAATGGTCTATTCCTGTTCATTTAGTTGCAGCAAGATCTTATCCTAAGTTTAGACTAAAAATATGGGACACCCAAATGATTTCTGTCTATATCTTCGAAGAGTAGGTTAATCTTTGGGATGCTTTTGCCCAATAACCAGTGTGACGAAACTGAGCTGGGAGTGGGGTTAGTGATTTCCCTTGGAGCCACGAAGAAACACTGCTTACATTTTCTTCCTGGAAAATAAGGGTTCATTTTGACTGTTCATTAATGCTCATCTATAAGAATTCTTGAGAAGGGGTGCCTGGGTGGCTCAGTGGGTTAAGCCTCTGCCTTCAGCTCAGGTCATGATCCCAGGGTCCTGGGATCGAGCCCCACATCGGGCTCCTTGCTCAGCAGGGAGCCTGCTTCCCCCTCTCTCTGCCTCCCTCTCTGCCTACTTATGTGCTCTCTCTCTTTTTCTCTCTCTCTCCCCTGCCCGACAAATACATAAATAAATAAAATTTTTAAAAAAAGAATTCTCAAGAAGATATAAAGAATGTATAAATGTTTTTACTTTGAAATTATATGCACACTAGATTCACTATCAAGTGCCTCCTTTGAAAAAGGAGATTATGGCTTTTTGAAGGATTGATACCTTTTCTCGTGGAAGTTTCCTTGATGGCAAAACAAAAGGAATAAATACTTTCTACTGATCTAATGGAAATAGTAACTTGTTCCAAAGTTGGTTGCAAGGCCATTTTTCCTACACTTTTCATGTCCCGTCCTCAATTTTACCTTCCCTGCACAAGCCAGCCCATAACACGGAAACATTGCCAACACCTCGTCCCGAAGATCACACGGATACTATTTGGCACCCAAAGCACTATCTGAAGAGGCATTTCTTCCAAAGCATTTATCAAGCTCCTGGATAAACAACGAAGACAATGTTTGCTTTCCTTCCATTTTAAGCTTCCCTTACATCTGTATTAGCTTGGAATTTCTCATGACCATTTATTTTGGCTCCACAAATATATGACACACCTGCCCCACACTGCTTGAGTTGGCAAGCTGACAAGGTTGAAAAGCTTTCAAGTTTTCGATTTTGCTTCAAGTTCTCCTTCCCCGACTTGTTTTGGTTAGTGGTCTACCAATACATGCTCTTCAAGGCTCAGGAGAAGTGTTCAGCATCGCAGATGACTTCACAGGCATCCTATGGAAAATGGGCTTTTCTGACTGAAAAGAGGCCAGACAAATGACGCTGTTCTGCCTATGTGCAGAACATTTTCATTAAGTTTTTCTTTTTTAAAGCGTCATTGCATTTCCCCCCACACTACTGCTAGGGTAATGCATTTGATATATCTTCTACAAAAAGCAGGTAAGCCAAGTTATTCCATTTCATAAGGCAATTAAGAGACCCCCCCCGTCACCTCAGGTCATACATAGGGTCACAGGAAAAAAAAATCCTACAGGTTCCCCATGTCTCTTTTGATCATAACTTTATCAATATATGTGACTGGCTATGTCTGTCCAAGTTTATTTATTTATTTTTTTTAACAAAAAAGGTATCGCTCTTTTTAATAGTATACAAAATTATGAGAACTTGCTAATAAATGCCATTTAAGGAGTTTAAACAAATCTGATTTAATATAAATATAAAACCTTAAAACCTGGATTCTAGACACAGTTACTATTAAACAATACTGGTTCATTGCTTCCTTGTGTTCATGGGACATAAGGCCCAGTACCATTAAAAGCTCTTCATTCATGAACTGGATTTGAACTTGAAGTCAATGAGAATGTAACATATTTGGCAATTCGAGTCCTATAATGCACAAGCATCTGAGAGGAGTGAAATACAAAATGAGTCATAAGACTGATGGCATTTAATACCATGCAGGGTGATTTTGCTGAAAATTCATTTGACACATATTTATTGGGCATCTAATATGACCCAGGCACTGTGCTAGATAGATGTGGGCTGGCCATGGATGGGGAAGGGGAGGGGCAAAAAATAAACAAAAATCCATATCCATTTTTCACTTTATCCATTTAACAAATATTTATCATTACTCCCTAAAATTTAAGAGAATGAGGCCTTTAAAAAATGTTCATGTGTAAGAATATCAATCAATCAACAAACATTTATGGTACACCAACTGTAAGCACAGACTTGTGTCTCAAGCTTCTAGGGAATCCGAAGAGGTGAAAGATACCACTTCTGCACTGAGGAAGCTTCTGGAGTTGGGGAGGCAAGAACAACATAATGATAAAGGAAAGCCAACAATGTAGATACTTAAGAGTAAACTTCAGGCACATGAACAACAAATGCAGCGAGGATTCTGAAGGGAGAATGTCACTCAGGTCTGGAGTCTGTCACCAGAACTTTCAAAGAGGAACAAGTAGAGCAGGCCCTTAAAAAACAAATGAAGAGGGGCACCTTGGTGGCTCAGATCAGGATCCCAGGGTCCTGGGATTGAGCCCCGCATCAGGCCCCCTGCTCAGCAGGGGAGCCCGCTTCTCCCTCTTCCTCTGCCTGCCATTCCCCCTACTTGTGTGCTCTCTCAAATAAACAAATAAAATCTTAAAAAATAAATGAATGGAGAAACAGAAACTGGGTGAAAGAAGGCAGGAAAAGACAATACTAGTTGCCTTAGGATGGTGAGCAGGGATGGGCTGGCTAGGGGGGCCAACTGACACCGCCGAAGGCAAATAATGTGTGGGCAATTTCCGAAGGGCCTGGAAAGCGGCCCAAGGAATATATGTTTGTTATGGAAGTAGGGGCCTTGCTCAAAGATTTTGAGCTGAGTAGAAACCTCGTGGTCATGAACGTGGTGTGGTCACAAGGATCTGCCGTTTTAAAATGGTTTTCTTTAAGGAGCCCACAACACACAGTCAGAGCAAAGTTTGTGTTCCCAACACTCTCCAGAAGAACAAAAGATGAAGGTCAGTGTTCCTAGGCCACATTAGGCCAAGCTCGGCAGGGACTGCAGTCAGACCTACATGAAAAGTAGTGAGAGAAACAACATGAAAAGTATAGCTTCTTGTCTGCGTTTCATCAACTCCCCATTTATCGGTGACCCCAGTTGATTACGGACATAGAATTTATATTCCTATTTTCCAGATTGGCTCAAATACTTGCCAATCTTAATCTCTATGATGGAAATTCCTTTTAAAATTGTAGTTGAGAGCTCCACGAGGATTTTTTTTTTCAGTTACATTTTGTCACAGAACAAGCTCAGGCGGGGAGTTAAGTTTAAATAGTCACTTTTTTGGCCCTACCGGCGTCCTGTAAATTCCTGCTACAGGACTTTAACCAGCACCCCCAGTGGTCTGAAGGTGCCCGCGCTCCTCCCAAAGTACACAGTGAGTTGAATTCAGTTGCATTTTCAGGGCCAATTTACTCACTGATAAGACTTGGTTGAACATTCACTGTCCATCAATACACACACACACACACACTGCAAAACAATGATCAAAAGCTATCACCACATGTTTATTAATCCATGAATACTTATAAACGGCCACGTAACCGTCTAGGCAGCCTTATGAGTCACATAAGGATGACTGTCAAAGAAGCAAACAAGTTGCATCGAAGCGGTGTAATGGTGTGAAGGAATTCATCGCTTTAGCTAGGAGGCATCCCGTGAGGGTTGCCCTCCCTGAATTCATCACTGGTACGAAAGCCAATAAATTAAGGTTCTCAGAGTCAATACAAAACCTCTGCTCCTTATTAGGAGTGCTTACAAAACTAATGAAAGGACAGGGGACAATGCTTTGTGGCTGAAAATGTTGGGAGAGAACCAAATGCATCCTGGTTTCAGGGACCTAAGTAGTTCAACACATCAATGCCAAAACTTCTAGTAGACTTGAAGGGAGTTTTCTGGGAAAGGGAGTTTTCTAGGCACGTGTACCCAAGTGTTCTGAAGTGATTCCTGCTTTGTGTCTGAAGTGACTGCTGCCGGAGGCATTGTTTCTCATTCATATCCTACCTGACTGAAATATATCTCTATAAACCAATCACCTGGAGCTGATAGGGAAGCGGGCTGCTTTAGAGTTGGGAGCACAGGACAGAATCTTAAGTACAACTTCTCCCAACCTTCACGTAGACCTGAGAGTATCCTTCCTTAAAGGCCTCTACAATAGGAATTCCAGGGGCCCCTGGCTGGCTTAGCCGGTAGAGGGTGCAACTCTTGATCTTGTGGTTAGGAGTTCAAGCCCCATATTGGGTGTAGAGATTACTTAAAAATAAATTCTTTAAAATTAATTAATTAATTAAGAATTCCATTTTTCTCTCGATATTTCAGAGATCTCTGTTGGATTGGGAGTCAGGGGCCTTTCTTTACAGAAAAATTTAGAGGAAAGGTAAACTAGGATGGCTTTTTAACATCTTTTCATTGCATTTTGGACAAGCAGCCAATGCCTCTGCTAATGCTAAAGAAAGATGAGGTCAACCTCAACCGGTAGAGGGGATGTGAAGAGAAGCTTAGTTTATGCCATGAGAACGGAAAGCAACACCTTAACCCTGAAATGTAATACTCATCTTCAATAAGAACAATTCCGGAAAATCTGTCAATTTCAATTCCAGTTGGCTTCAAAAATGGGGAAATAACTTACATGCCTCCCCCTGTAAGGTGCGTGATCTAAATCCAGATTTCGGGTTTCAAAAAGGAGGGTGTGGAAAATCAAGTTCACATCAAAATGACAATGCTCCAAATAACTCTAAATGAACTCACAACAGTTAGCAAAGCCAGGGAGGAACAAAGTAACGAATTGATTACTTCGATCTTGAACAGAGGCCCAGAGAGGTTCCTCTACTTGGCTTAAATGCCTGAAATTGTTAGTGTACACCTGAAGAGCTCGTGATGCAATCACATCATATCTTACATCTTGGCGCGATCTGCGATCAGAATGGGTAGGCAGAGTTCCCAGAAGTTGAACTTCACCATTCTGATTCATTTAGTTTCTTCCCCCTGGCAACTCATAACTATAGTGGACTTGAATTTGTGGCTATGGAGGCATTTCACACTACTGAAAACCAGAAGGGTACTGACCATAGCCTTGACTCCCTGGGGAAAGGCAGGGCCCTGCCTCTGAGAGTACAAAGATTTATTGATCCCTGTGAGTCTGTGTCTCCCATTAATTTCAATGCAATTGTTTTGCCACCCTCTTTCTTGGAGAATACCGCCTTCTTTACACACACAATTTTGTCCCAACTGCCTCTCTACTATAGGTTGCCCAAACTGTGGACTCTTTTCTACCACACTCTATCTGATCCTCTGTAATTCTGAAAATGTTCTAGCATCAGACTCTGCTTACCGGCCTCAAATCGTCTAACGCTCGAGGCCACCGTCGGCCGCTAGCCAAAACCTAGGATCTCGCCCATTTCTCTTTTAACCAAATGTTTGGTTTGGGCTTCACTTTTCCTGTTTCTGTCTACAAGAGCCCATTTCTCCTGCTCTCCTTGGGTCAGGATAAACATACATACAAAATATTCCATAAAAATAGTCTCTGTAAAACAAACAAACAAAAATATTCTCTGCCTCCATTTCTCATCAGTTGGGACACTGGGGCATTCTATTGAGTAAAAATCCCAAGAGTGAGTTCAGGGCTTACCAAAAAGCCACCAAAAACACAATGAGGAAGACAAATTTGCTTTGCTGAGCACATTTCATGATGTATTCTAAAGCAGTATCCTGGTTATTAAAACAATTGATATTCCTTGAGGTAAATAATCATTAACATTTATGGAGCTTCTACTCTGTGCCAGACATTGTCACATTCGACCCCTCTAATGCTGTGTCAAGCAGACGATACAAAGGAGCAACGTTTAGGTCTAATTTCAAAACAAAATCTGTTGCAAATCTCAAGTCCCCACTTGTCACCAAATAGTGGTATTGAGTTTTTCCATATTCAAAATTCTCAGATGTCATAATAATAGAATCGTGGACACTAATTTAAAAACCTCCAGTTTCTCAATTTTCTTCCCAGCTTCCTGTAATTATAATGCGAAAGCTCATTACTGCCTTTCCATGGAAGCCAGAGGATCCTGAATTGCTTATAATTTTTTGAATATATCTTCTCACGCATGTCTGGCAAATAAGTTAGAAAATGCTTGATACGCTGGGTTTAAAATCACGCATTCAAGAAAACACGTGGCCCAGAGATCTGGCATCCAGCTGACAGAAGGGAAGCATGAAAGCCTTTGGGCATACTAAATCCTTTCCCCGATAATAAAAATTCTGTACCAAAAAAAAAATTATCCAAATCAAAGCGAAAACTTTGAAGCAAGACCTAGAAATTCTGAAACAACTGTGAAGCTATCCTACTACAACAAGTTAGCGAGTACCTTCAGAAACTCCTCTCTGTTGCTCCTTTTTAAGCTTTCTCTATCAAAATCTGGGCATGCCAATCATAAAAAGAAGGAAAAATAAGACAGGTTTCTTTACGTGAGGGTTTTGGGATGAGATCTGAGGAAGGGTCTGAAAAGAAAGCAGGGATTTCAGAAGAGAACTTCAGGAAAATGCTGAAGTCAAACCAGCAAGGAAGTCAGCACACTGAGGTAGGCACCAACACATGTGGGAAGGAAGGAGATACCTATAGAGTCACAATCATTAAAAAAAAAAAATCAACTCAGCTTAAATGGCCAAGCAAAAGAGGAAGAAGAGAAATGGCCCAATAGTTAATGAGAACACTTAGGTTTATACCAAGGTGAACAGAATGTCCTTCAAAGTTGGCGAAAGTCTATACTGTAGCTACCATGTTGCGTTATTCAATTTGCAACTCTGTGTGTACACCTTACAGGGATGCCCCGGAAACTAGTTAGCATTACCACGTCTATGTCTCGGAGTACTGAATGACTCCAATGGCTACATTTGACTGCCCCGTAATTTACTATAGCAATGAAGAAGACCAAAATGCCTTGGTTCTATTTAAAATAATAGTATAATCCCACAAGAGATCATAAGGGTGCTCAGGATAAGAGAAACTCCTTCCATTCACAATGACATAAAATGGGGCTTAAGTTTCCAGGGTCCGAATATGGATGACATTATCAATCATGTGTGATGCAAAACGCTGTTCCACCAAAAACATTCCAGCCTCAGGCACCGAAGCAGCTTTTGTGTTAGTAATCACTGAAACAACACAACTTCAGTTATCACGTTTGTCAGAAGTCAGATAGAACTCTTTTATGGACTGATGAAGACTTTTGAGAATTCTAGAACTACAAGTAGTCCTGAAAGATCAATCTAGCTCATTACCTTCAGGCAAGAAAATGACCTTAACCCACTCGGGGTAAACGGCTCGTATCCAATTATGGAACGCATATCGATGATACTTCTCTATAATTTCCCTTTCATAAATGTACTCCCTGGATAAACATTTATTTTTTTAAAGATTTTATTTATTTATTTGGCAGACAGAGATCACCAGTAGGCAGAGAGGCAGGCAGAGAGAGAGGGGGAAGCAGGCTTCCCGCCGAGCAGAGCAGAGAGTCTCTTGCAGGGGCTCGATCCCAGGACCCTGGGACCATGACCTGAGCCGAAGGCAGAGTTTTTAACCCACTGAGCCACCCAGGCGCCCCTGGATAAACATTTATTAAGGACTAACTTGCGGTCACATAACTAGATGTCAAGGGCATAAACACCGACAAGCCAATATCCCCTCGTAGCATATTTACTTTCAAAATTTCAAATAAATTTCCCAAAGATAATTTTAGCGGATGACATCATTTTAGGAAACCAGATGCTATATACCTTTCATTTTTGAAAAACTTATGTTCAGGCCTACAGCGGTTTCTGATGAATAAGCCAAACCACGGTATTATTAGGAACTCACCCATTCCTTGACTGTGATCCTCAAGTATCTTCCCATTGTCTCTATTATGTCTTAAGCTGCAATTGTGTGATGTGACTTTTCCATACTTCAGCTCTGCCTCTTTCTCAAGGAAGGCTTCCTAAGTCTTCATTCTCTCCCTGCTACCTCCTCTTCCTCACTCTCCATCACTCTTGCACAGACTATACTACAGCTTCCATCTACACCATCGACATCTATCAAAACCGTCCCAGCTACAATGACTTCACTTAAGAACACCACGAATTTGAATTAAACATCCCTAGAACCATAGGTATATTTACTGTTAACTCCCCTAGTATATAGTACCTGACACAACTAGGTTCTCAATAAATATGAGCAGAGGGGCGCCTGGGTGGCTCAGTGGGTTAATAAGCCTCTGCCTTCGGCTCAGGTCATGATCCCAGGGTCCTGGGATCAAGCCCCACATCGGGCTCTCTGTTCAGCAGGAGCCTGCTTCCTCCTCTCTCTCTGCCTGCCTCTCTGCCTACTTGTGCTGTCTGTTAAATAAATAAATAAAATCTTTAAAAAAAATAAATATGAGCAAAGTTGGATATTAACATAAATAACAAAGGGGTAAGTATGCCTAACATAGGAGTTACCCATTAAAGATCCTGAATGGTCAGTCGTGTATAGTAAAGAGTCTGCACATACGAAAACTGAGTTGTGCTTTGTTTGCTCTACAAATATGTATTAGTAACTAATAATCCCACTCTCCTAAAGCCAGCTTCTCAACTCCACTGAGGAAAAGGGACCATGGGGCTCTCTGGACAGTGCTCAAACAGAACTCTCCACCCTGAGCCTGTTGGATCATAGTTGTGCAGCTATTTCTGTGAACTGCTTCAGGGCAGGACCTAGGCTATTGCCTGACCCTTAGGGGGCTCTCAGCCCATTTGTTTGCACAGATGAGGACACTAAGGCCCAGAGACCTGCATCTGAACCTCGGTCGAGATACTTAGCCTCAGCCTCTTGGTTTCCCGAGCGGATTAAATCGTGCCGCAGACATGAACTCCCCTGGTGTAAGGGAGGAGGATGATAAGCCCAGGTCCCAGTTCACGGCATAGCACTGTTATTAGACGTGGCAGGTGGGCTGTGAGGAATTTGAAGACAACGGAAAAAATACACAAGTGAGCAAATTACAGTACTTATTTGACATTTTGGGCTTGACTTTAGCCAAAGTAAACATTTAAAGAAATCCAGTGTGGGAGAGGGCAAAGGACCTAGATGGAAAAAAAAAAAAAGTAGAGATGCCCTCGGGACAGAAAACAGAGCTGATGTAAGAGCACCCTTAGAGGCTAGAGTAAAACTTGCCCAGATATTAGCAACATCAGTTAATTAAATGGGATAAAGTTCTATATAATCCAAATAAAGGTATAGTGCTTTCAGGTGGCAAAAACAAATAGAATAGATGATTTCCAGATTGTTAACAGTACCTTTCCCAGATCTTTAAAAAGGGAAGTTAATTTGACAATTAGTAAATAAAGTGCCACGAGAAATGGGAACCGTTCAGCAACTGAGTATTTACTTATAGGAACAAAAAGGAGAAACATTGAAATGTCCCTGCTTTTTTTATAAACCCAGGGAAATTATCCTACCATAGCACTGTGGTTGAGTACAGGATTTTGGAGTGAGAAGGACTTGCTCACAATCCTACCTCTTACCTACTAGCTGGGAAACCTTGGACAAATTACCTAAACCATGTGACTTCAGTTTCCTCACCCAGAAAGTGGTGCCAATAATAGCATCTATCTCACAGGGTTGTTTTCTGGATTGAAATGTGTTAATATTTATAAAGGACTTACAACAGTGCTTGGCACAAAATAAGCAGTCATTAAGTGCTTTGGAAATAAATCACTTCATGGTGTTCAATAGGGGAAGAGGAATTTGACACAGCTCATTCCCTTACTCTAAAATAATTATAAAAAAAATCATTGAAATGTTTAGCGATGTATTCACTCCGAAGCCAGCAAGATCCCTATACAAATACTTTGAAAAATGAGGAACGCTGGAGAGGAACAAGAGAAAATGAAAGCAAGAGGTTGACTTGTTTTCTGTTTCTCAAGAAGGATCTCTAGGTGAAAACTATAGAGAGTCATAGCGAGGCACAGCGGAGGGCTGGCTGAGGGCTTGAGCTGGCTCACGATATGGTACAATCCTGTTTGCTGGGTCTGTATCCCACGGCCTGGGAAACTGGGCTAGAAACACCCACATCACCATGTCGGGCTAAGATGCTGTGAGTCAGTAACTTTTTATCATGTATCAGCGAGCAAGTATGTCATGGACGTGTGTGCTGTGTACGGAGCACTGCATGAAATGCACATAAGACAGATTCTCTTCTCTCAAGGAGTTTATTCTCTAGTTGGGGAGATAAGCTCGCATCCCCAAATTCTTCGAGGTGGCAGGCAAGGAAGTTCTGAATCTCCCTTGCTCTATAACTACAAACTCCTAGAACTCTCGAATGACAAGCTGTGTCCTCTTAGGAGACTCTCTCTTAAGCAAAAGTAGTATGTCTTGTCCATCACAGTCACTGGGTCTACGCAAGTGGAGGAAAGAAAGACCCACCGCAGAGTTCTAGTTTTCCTTTAACATGGGTCCGGAAGTGTTCTGCCTACACATGTCTCCCAAATTCGGAGCGCTTTATTGATAGCAGGACCAGGAAATGATGACATAAACTGGAAGAGAATGAACGTATACATTTTCATTACGTATAATGATCTGTCCTTTTTATTGCTCTTTGAGTTGTTCAATCATGAACCCAAGCAAGATCTCAAGCAAAGATGCATTCCCCACATTTCTGCTTTAATATGAGCCTAAGTCACAGACTGACAACAGGGGCAGTGATGAGCCACAGGCCAATGCCCTCGTTTTTCAGACCAGACAGCAGGGCTAGAAAGAAGAAATGACTTGGTCACAGTTACAAAGAGAAACACAGGCAGCGCAAGAGCTCAGTTCTAATAACCAGAGTTGAATCCTTAGTTCTATACCTTGGAGCAGCTTTAAACTCAGTCTCTCAATAGCTCTCCCCCTTCCTCCATCAGTCCCTCCCTCCCTCTATTAGTGTCTGGTTTATTCTTTCTCTCTCTTTCTGTACTCTCTCTTCAAATTCAAACTCTTAATTTCCATGGCATGAGAAGACATATGATCACAAGACCTGAAGCCACTGTGTCTTGACTCCAAACCAAGTCTATTTATTTGAATGGGAAGCTGAAATTAATGCTGTCAAATGTTCAGGAGAAATAGAGTAATGGCCCACTTTTACAAAGCAGACTATAGGGAAGTTAATAGATAATCTTTATTATTTGATGCAAATTAGCTTTTAAAACAATCCAAGCATCAAAGTCCAAAAGAAGGGAGGGGATAGAATGAGTTTTGGAAGCTGGCTGGGCGGAAGAGAGACCACCACAGGATTTTTCAGAGACCAAAGGAAGATACAGCTACGTATCTATGTATGTATGTTATGTTGCTGGAAACCAGTGTGTCCCTGTGTGTGTATGTTTTGTGTGTGCATGTGTGAGTGTCTGTTTTGGGAGAAGGGACAGAATCTTAAGACTGCTGGCTAAAAAGGAGCTAAACCTAGTGAGACATCGTACTGAACATGACAAAATTCCTTCCTATGTAAAGAGTGCCAAAGAACTAATACTTCACCTGAAACCTAGAGAAATCCGACTTCAGTTATTTAGGACAACTAGAACTAGCAGCAAAGCAATTAAGTGGGACAGTAGAAGGGAAATCTATAAGCAGAAAACCTACAGGAAGTCGTATATAGGCATATGGCCCAGAGCTTCTTAGTACAAAATATTTTGATTAAAAGGAAAAATTCTTCTTAAAGGAAAAACCGGAGAAAGTGCTGAGGTTATGAACAACAAAGATGGTGAGAGAAAGGTGTTAATTCTGCCACCTGGTGGCAGCTCCCAGAATTGCAAGCATAGTGGATTTCCCCCCTCCCCCCTTCACCCTCCCCACCTCGCTTAAGGCTACATTTGCAAGTATAATTTAAGAAATAAGTACCCTATAAAATCTCTCCAAATAGCTAAAACCATGCCTTTACAATGACTGCTTTTCTCACCTTGGTTGTATTTAAAATATATAGATTATTAGAGCTGAATCAATTGCATATCAATCCGTAGCAATGGATAATGTTTAGAAAATGAGTGGATTTCTCATGCATAATCAATCAAATATAATCCGTAGAGATAGCAAATTTAACAAAGTTTCAGCCATCACTGTACCTAAAAGAGGCTGGCTGAATTTTTCTTAAGGGATAAGAGAAGAAGAGTGTGGCATGAAATTATGAACATAATGACTGGATGCATGAGAAGACATAGTTTTCCTTCATCAGTTTTATAAAAAGAGAAAGCACATTGTTGTCCAAAATCAGTAGATCATATAAAACAGACTGAATTAATGAAACTACTAGATTTTTTTTTAACCGAGGCAACCAGAAATCACTTTTAGTAGAAATCTTCTCAATACCATCTTTTTGTTTTACCAAACAACATAAAATAACCCTAATTAATCTTTATCTCATTACTAGAGTTATTATAGTGCCTTAAGGCCAGCATCCCTGGACATCAATTCTTATTAAGGTTAATAGAAGCCATTGGGGTTTGGCTTCAATATGACTTGATCTTAGGCTACAATACAGGTTATTTTTTTCTTATATTTAATCTCTGGTAAATTCATATTTCATTTCTCATAATAATCAAATGCAGATAAAAAGTTCCTATTGATTATGGGTATCAGACAGTTGAGTTCCATTTAATTACTATTTCAGTGTATTTGAGAAACTGTGTCAGCAACTCATAATAAATGAAACAAGATGATCCTCCAATAGAAATCCCAAATTAAATATATCTTATACAGCTAGCTAAAATCAAGAAAGCCTGCTTCTTACAGTTGCAAAGGTTGGTAAGATAGAGAATGGAGGGCTTCTCTATTTTCACATTTAGTGGAAACCAGAAATGAGAGTTAAAACCCAAGGAAAATGATAATCCCATACCTCATTTCTTTTTTTTTTTTTTCCCATACCTCATTTCTTTACCAGGTTATTCGTGTCAATAGAAAAATCAGGAAAACCATTAGTCATCGGTGGAATGGTAGTGTCTCAGCTAAAGATGAAATCACACAAAAAATGTCCTATTGCATTTGCTATCCAAACACACTCGTTATGCTAAGCAGAGGTAAGAAGAGCATGCTTTAAAAACCATCTGATACACCTGAAATGGCATTTTCTGAAAAGTACACGGAAGCTGAGATGATAAAAGAGGATTACCAAGCAAATGGAGAAGGAGTAATGTGGAAAAAAGGGAACCAAAACAGTTTCGGGGCTGAGTACATAGTAGGTTTTCAAAAATACATGTTAGCATAATTATCAGACTCAAATATGGAGCCTATCAAAAAGCTTCCCTCAAGTAAATTAAGTGTATATATTTGCACGTAGAAAACCCGACTTGGGGCACATTTTGTAAGCTACTCTGTATTTTGTCGAGATGGTGGTAACCCTTCTAAATAAATTAGAATATTCGTTGTTCATTACACTGAACAGTAGGGAGCTGACCTTAACTTTTAAAGCTTGCTTCCGAAGAAAATGATGTAGCTTTTCCCTTAGCACACACCAGCAACATGCCCATTCGTATAGTGTTCTTTTTATTCTTTTTCATTCGCAGCCACACGCCATTTGAAAATCCTTACAGGATAAGCAAAGTGTTCTTGTCACTTGAAAATCTTCCACTGGCAAACTGAACTTCAAAAAACATTTAGAGTGTTCTTCATTCTTCTTTACCCGCTTAGTCTACATTGCTATTTCTAAATAATGCAGAAGTATTTTGAAGCATGTAGGATACTGATGAAAGAAAATAATTTCCCTCCAGATACAAATGCATATTTATGAAACAAAAAAAGGTGTGCATGCAAAAATTCAGTGGTGATGCCTGTTCATTTTAGACTCTTCTACACCAGACTCCCTTAGACGATTATTAGGTGAGAAAATAAGTCTTCAATCAGATTTCATTAAAAAAGAGAACACAGGAGATTGATATTCTATATTCTTCCCCTGCCCCCCCAATTCTATGGCTTTGGAAGTACTCTCACTGAAAGTAGCTACCTCTTTACAATCCTGGTTCTGATCCCAAAATATATTTTCTCAGCTCCATAATTTCAATGACAAGTAATTTTTATTAATACCACTGGCCTATAAAGATATTACAAAAGTCCATAAATTCATATTGAGGTCTTATTATATTAACTCCTCATTTACTGGAACTGTCAGGCAAGGAGGGGATCAGTAAAAATGAGATTTCAAATATCAGAAGTTTTAAACATTAATATTTGTCTCTTTTATTCAGGCTCAGTAGATCTCTTCTGAAATGCTTTTTCTTTTTTTTTTTAAAGATTTTATTTATTTATTTGATAGACAGAGATCACAAGTAGGCAGAGAGGCAGAGAGAGAGGAGGAAGCAGGCTGTCCGCAGAGCAGAGAGCCCGATGTGGGGCTCGATCCCAGGACCCTGGGATCATGACCTGAGCCGAAGGCAGCGGCCTTAACCCACTGAGCCACCCAGGCGCCCCTGAAATGCTTTTTCTAATCATTCTGGGTCGCGGTTAGAAACACCAGTCATGTTCTTGAAGGATATGTTGGGCACCTGGTTACATTTTTGTTGCTGAATCGGTGGGGCGGGGGGGGGGGTTGTCCAGGAAGTGTGCAGTGGGAAGGGTGTTCTGGTCAGTGTTTATGTTCCAACCAGTAAGGCAGTATCCCGGTAAGTATCTTAATCTACCGAGGCATACCGTTGGACTATCACACTGTTATTTTGTGCGAGGTGCTCGCTAACGCATACCACATGTTCAGATCCCTTGACATATGCACAATGTAAAGGGATATAGACAAGCTTGGGACTGAAGCTGATCAGCGAGAGGGAGATTTAAATTTTCCAGCCAGCCAAAGAGGAGAAGGCATAGTTTGGATTCCTCAGGAGAGACAGAGCTCTCCTTAAATCTAAAATACGACCAAAAGGCATGCCAAAGATTAGGAAATGCAAGGGAACTGGTTAGTGCTGCTTCTGTTTATTTATCTTAGTAAAAGCTCTGGAGAGTTAGTCACTGAACACATGTTGATTTCTGTGGATAATTACAGTAGGTTATAAAGGCTGTTGGTGAATTTCTAAACCATTTTTTCCCCTGTGCTTAATCCTGAAAATGACTGTATCATCACTGCCCTGGAAATACATATGAAACAATACAGAAAGATGAAAGGCCAACAGTAATCTCAGTGTTAATTCATTGCTATTCTAAATGACTTTGTATCTGTCAATTTGTCTTGGCCATGCAGAATTCGGGAGCACTGCCAAAAACAGTTATCAGCGGTAGGAGACTGAAACTCACCATTAAATGTTGGCCCCCAGACAGCATCCTGCCAAAGATGTTACTGGTCAACTAAAGAAATACGTACATAAATCACAAGGCTGGCAAACAGCATGGCATCGATGCAGTCAAGAAGTGTAAACCCAATTCTGTTGTGTGCTTTATTTCTTGTAGCTTCTAAGCTACACATCGAACATTCGAAAAGCACTGATCCCTTAGCATGGGATAACGTGGGAGTTTAGGAGATTTTACCAAGCTGATAGGAGATGGTCATGTAATTTATTGTCAAACTCTATGGCCACGGAACAGGAGCAGAAAGGAATGTCAAAGCTGGCCTCTCATTTCCTAGTATACAGAATTGTGAACTTACTTGGCTCTTCATATGGAAAGACTCAAAGGACTAGAGACTCCACGTAAGAGAAACCTTCACATCTATCTCCAGTGATTTGTATGCCATTTAAAGAGGAGTATATATGATTTATGAAAAACAGAATAGAGCGTGTAATTGCAGTCAAAATGAAAATATAATAACAGCAAATGTACAGAGTGTTTACTATGTGCTTGACACAAATCTTAGCTTTTTCACATAGATTAATTCATTTGTTGCTCATAACAATCCTGGGAGGTACGTACTGTCATTGTCCCATTTTCTTTTTTTAAAGGTTTTATTTATTTATTTTAGAGACAGAGAGAGTGAGAGAAAGCATGACGAAGGGGAGGAGCAGAGGGAGATGGACAAGCAGACCCCGTGCTGAGTGTGGAGACCATTGTAGGGCTTGATCTCATGACCCTGAGATCATGACCTGAGCCGAAACCAAGAGTCGGATGATTAACTGACTGAGCCACCCAAGCACCTCTAGTGTCCCCATTTTTCAGATGAGGAAACTGAGACACAGAAAGATTAAATAACTTGGTCCAGGACCACACGGTGGCTGAGTAGTAAAGCAGAGATCAAATTCAGGCGTGCTCCAGAATACTTGCTGCCCATCACCACTCTGTCCTGCCTCCTGTGGGCACAAAAATGCATAATTGCACTTAAGAATTATAGGTTTATTACTAGGGATTTGGGCACATAATGAATTAAAGTACTTTTTAAAAAACTGTCAAGTCTGGGGCTCCTGGCTGGCTCAGTCAGTAGAACATACAGCTCTTGATCTTGGGGTCCTGAGCTCAAGCCCCATGTTGGGTGTAGAGCTTACTAAATAAATAAATCATTGTGAAGGTTATTCAAAGTCCCAAGAAGATATAATTTCTGGAGGTGCCAAGCATTATCAATAACAGCTCTACTTAAGTCATTTACAAATGAAATCTATAATTACATGGTGGGTGCCTGGGTAGCTCAGTGCATTAGGCCTCTGCCTTCAGCTCAGGTCATGATCTCAGGGTCCTGGGATTGAGCCCCGCATCGGGCTCTCTGCTCAGCAGGAAGCCTGCTTCCCCCTCCCCCTCTGCCTACTTGTGGTCTTTCTCTCTCTCTGTGTCAAATAAATAAAAAAATGAAATAAAATAAAAAATAAAAAATATAATTACATGGTATTCATAGATTTGAAGTCAAATATGCAGACATTAGAGATTAGGAAAATGCAGATTAACTTCCCTGTCTTGTTAAAAAGGAAATGAATACCTTCTTATTGGATGGGTTCAGATGTAGGGGACAATGTCACAGAAGGGATGTGCATATCAGATGAGCGCATGAATTAGATCCAGCACAGAATTCTGCTCAGGGTTTCAGTGTCCCCATCAAACATGTCTGCTCATGTCCAGCTCAACACTTGCCACAGGATAGCAGAACTTGAGATCAGTTGCCTGCTTGACTGTGAGCACCTCAGGGACACGTCTTACTCATCTTGTCACTGGCTCAATACTTCATGGGTACTAAATTCTCAACAAATGCTTGCTAAACTATGGAAGTAGTAAGCACCTGCTGTATGCAAGACATTGTGCTAGCTGGTAGGAAAACAAAGATTTGGTCTCCACGCAGGGCGCCATGGCAAAGTGCCCAGTACATGGTGGGACCACTAAGGGAAGCACCACAAAGAACAGAGATGGTGAGTGTGGGTCTTCATGCAAGATATCAACTTCCTCCTTAAAGGTGACAGAGTAAGTGGGAGTCCAAAGCTGTCTGAAGCCATTGCCTCTATTTATGTATTTATTTTTGCCTCTCTTAGAAAATAGATCCACAACCCCCTCAGTTTAGCTATTACTTCACATTTGAAAGTCTTTGTAGAAAAACATCTAGGTTCTTTACCTTAATATTGCAACTTATTTGAATGCTTGCTTAGGGTTCTATCCTCAGCGCCTTGAAACACGGCTGACTCATGGACTGTGCTCAGTAAGGGTATGCTGAATGTGCAACCAATGCAGAGCGAGAAAGAACGGAAGGAAAGAAAAGAAGGAAAGCGAAAGACAGGGACAGAAAAAAAGCTGCAAGTGGGACAGGAAGGAAAGTGAAACAGAAAAGTCCTGGGAGGTCAAAAGCAGAAAAATCAAGCCAGGATTTAAAATATTCTGTGATCGATGCATGCGTTCAGCAGGGTTCACATTAAAATCTCCTAAGCGAAAGATTGCTATAAAGATATCAGGCACCGCCACTATTAAATACTAGTATATCTCACCATAATATGACTTTTTAGAAGTCTGGTTACTGTTACCGACAGTGGTGTGTGGAGCAGACTTCTCCTGCACCAGGGTGCTGTTAATCGAATGATGCTTTCTCCCCTCCACTTCTAAGAGCTTATGGTTCTCTAACTTGGAAACTCTGCAGCTTTGGGTCATTCCAGATGTTTACTTCATTCCAGCAGCACTGTCCTTATCCAGCGCTCAGTCTTGGGTCACTAATGCATTGTAAAAGAGACAGACGGCACACTCAACTTCCCAATGAAATCTTTAAAAAAATATTTCTATAATATAACCACAGAGACTTTAAGTGTAGACTGTGGAGTCAGGGTTAAGTTCAAGTTTTGACACTGCTGTTTACTAGCAGAATGTCTCTGGGCATGCTACTAACTTCTCCAAGCGTCTGGTTCCCCATCTGTAAAAAGGAGATAAATAATAACACCAACGTCACAGGGTCGCAGTGAGGATGAGATGAGAGGACGTGTGCAAAGTGCTTATCACAGTGCCTGGCATGCAGTAAGGAACTGTCTCCATGAGAAAAGCCTACAGGGCGCCTGGCTAGCTCAGTCAGTGGATCATGTGACTCTCGGGGGTGTGAGCTGGAGTTCCACGTTGGGTGTAGGGCTTACATACATACATAAATAAATAAATAAATAAAATAAAAGTTTATCTATTTATTTGACAGAGATCACAAGTAGGCAGAGAGAGAGATAGAGAGGAGGAAGCAGGCTTCCTGCAGAGCAGAGAGCCCGATGTGGGGCTCGATCCCAGGACCCTGAGATCATGACCCGAGCCGAAGGCAGAGGCTTTAACCTGCTGAGCCACCCCGGCACCCGATAGATAAACTTTTAAAAAGGAGCACAAGATTATATCATCTCTTCCTATCACTTTTTAATATTCCTTTCGTTTTTTTTTTCCTGCCCTAGTAGATTATTCTATAGTGAGGCCTGTTCTGGTACTAAAAACTGGTGATGATACACATTAAATTTAAAGATTTTATTTATTTATTTGAGAGAGAGAGATCACAAGTAGGCAGAGAGGCAGGCGGGGGTGGGGGAAGCAGGCTCCCCACGGAGCAGAGAGCCTGACTTGGGGCTCCATCCCAGGACCCTGGGATCATGACCTGAGCAGAAGGCAGAGGCTCTAACCCACTGAACCACCCAGGTGCACCTCACAATAAATTTAAATAAAAAGGTATAATTGATTTATTTTAGGTCAGATATTACATGGGACAATACAACTGCAAAAGGTCCACGGCTGCTACAGATTTATAACACCACTGCAATCTACTACAGAACTCAGGTTTAAATATAAGTCAGAACTATAAATGAATGAATGAATGAATGGTCAAAACTGTTCCTGTGTGTGTTTGTGTGCATATGTCATAGGGGAGGCACTGAACACTTAGGATGCCCTATGATAAACTAATAAACAAGTAGCCTGTAAATATGCTTTCCAAACCAAAAGAAGACATGATGTCTGATACATTTTATGGCCCAAGCAATTTTCCACGGTTATAGGTATAGCAGTCACCTGGTCAAAGCCTGCTTTGGAGGGATGCCAGGGTTGATATGCTGTAGGAAGTCAATTGCAAAAGTCACACACAACGGGTATATCTGATTTCTCCCCGTGTATTTTTTTTTTGCAGATTTACTTTTTTTTT
>ML094153.1:3808-13871 GCA_003697995.1 Taxidea taxus jeffersonii
GGAAAACTGAGAGAATGCTAAAGGGAAAGCATTTGGCAGGGCGGTCCCCTCTCCAAGAAAGACAGGCCCGGTGTCTTGCAGACCACTGTGCTGCTTCCAAAGTGTGCTCACTAGTGGAGTGGGGGTGATTGATTCTGCAGCCCTTATCCCGGCCTGATGACAATGGTCCTACAACTAGGCCAGCCCCTTTTGCTCTCGTTTCAGACTGGAAAAGTAACCTTCAGAAACTTGGATTTCCTGGCTACCTCATTACCAGTGAGGCTTCACATGCCAAACACAGAGCACAGAGCTGTTCCTTTCACACAACATGAATCCTCGGGTTTCTGCTTTATCAATTAATTTCGTTGGCTTGAATCAGGTCCTCAAGAGGAGGACAGACTTTGAGTAAATGAAGTGCCCCAGTGAGCAAAGCCAAGCTGCTGGCTCTGGCTTTTCCCTCTCTCCCTGTTTTCTCTTGCCTTCTGTCTCTGCCTTGTCTCTCTCTCCCTCCCTCCCCCTTTACTGGCTCCCTCTTTCTTTCCTCTCCCTGCTTTCTCTCAGTCTCTCTCACCCCTTCCTTCCTCCCTCTGGTTTTTTCCCTGCTGGCACTTTCTTCTCTCCTCTACTCCTAGCCCCTTACCTTCTTCCCTCCTTCTTCCCCTTCTAGTCCCCTTTAGAAACCATTGCAAAAGTCAGTTGATCATTTACATTTTCAGATGTTGCAGTCTATAGTTTATTAATATTTCACCAGAATCTAACTCCTTTCTACTGGAGAATTTAACGTAGTAAAACAAAAAAGAGAACAGGATATCTCCAAAGGAGCAGTAACTCAAAGCTTTAATCCTCCCACACACCCTCCCCACACTCACACCATCCCAAGATTCAAGGGACATACTCATGGTGCAGTGGGTGAGATCTTACACTTGAAAGTCTACTTATATCTTTGTTTTGTTTTGTTTTTCCTCTCAGTTCTGGATGAGGCCTCATGGGGGAGCTGCTATCTCACTGTAGATAAGAGTATACTGTTTTTTCCAACAGGGATTGACCTTTACAGTTTGGAAGGAAGCCTGACTTTGCTACAGAGAAAAAGGTTCTCTCGATTGTTATTTTCCTGCAGGTGTCTTTATTTCCTTCCCTACAAGAGCCCATAAACACGTTTTAATCAAGTTTAGAGCTCCATGTTGCCTGAGCAAAATAAAATCTCAAAATAAAAAAAAATAAGATATTCGCTGTGGAAAGATTTTACTTGTTGAACATTAAAATCAAAGGCAATTTCAAGCAGTTTTTTCTTACATGGGGGGAGATGTACCTGTACATGTTCACATGTAACGTCCTCAGAGAAAGAGTTCATTGTGTATTAATTTTGTTTTTATAGCTCCATCAGATATGTAAATCTTAAAATATATCCAGGATATAAGTTAAATGAATTATATGGACATACCTTGCAAATTAATTTACAAACACAAATCTTGTGAGTTTTTCTTCCTTTCTTTCTTTTTTTAAAGATTTTGTTTGTTTATTTATTTGACAGACAGAGATCTCACGTAGGTGGAGAGGCAGGCAGAGAGAGAGAGAAAAAAAGCAGGGTCCCCGCTGAGCAGAGAGCCTGATGCGGGGCTAGATCCCAGGACCCTGGGATCATGACCTGAGCAGAAGGCAGAGCCACCCACTGAGCCACCCAGGTGCCCCTTTCTTTCTTTTTTTAAGTGAAGTTCAAGGATAAAGTAAATGAAAGTGACTGTGGCAAACAATTTATTTAGTGTTCAATCAATTGGAAATTCCTACAAATCCACCTTTTGGTACAGCTCCAGGACATGAGGATTGATGTTCTTATTGATGACCCACAGGCACTGAAGATCCTTAGCATCTCCTGAATCATCAGAAAAGAAACAGTTGTGCCCAGCAGAGCTGTATTGCTAAGCAGAGTTTTTTTCTGTGTGTATATTTTTAAAAGTTTTGACCAGAACATTTGACAAAATTAAAGATTATTTAGACTGTGCTCTTTATTTTGCAGTAGAGGAAACTTAAGTCCAGAAAGGGTAAGGGACTTCTCCAGGGTTACCCAATTGCAGTCCTTTTCCAACTGTGTTCCATGGGATCCTAGTAAATCCTGGACATACTTTTGAGGCCATCACTGAGAGAGGGATACTGATTGGCGATCCTAGGGTCCAGTCTCCTGTTTTGACCAGAGCATACCTGCTTTTATCTGTGGGATAGGTATAATATTTGGGAATATTAAGCCAGTGTACTTACTTCCTTGCTAAGCTCTAGTTCCTAGCTGTCCCAGGGTTTCTGAATCAAAAGCCATGCCTGGCCAACATAGGTCATGAGGTTTCTGCCATAATTTTTGTAAGTTGTTTCTTCTACCATTTAGGTTTAGTTGTTCGCCTTACTGCCCCCAGAAAAAGGAGTTGGCTATGACCTAAGGGAAGTCTCTACCACAAAAGTAAAGAAGGGAAAAGTAAGTCCACCCTTTTACTTAAGTAGACATTGGGAAGAAAAGAAGGTTGACATAGGGGAAGGTACTGGGAAACACAGGAGTCTTACCCCCCTCTATAGGCTCAAGTCCTAGACTTGGGAGGCTATTACACAGGGAAAACTAAAAGCAAAGAGACTTCTTCCTCACTCCCTGTTTAGAGCCCCAGCAAGTGATGAAGAAAGGTGGCTAGATAGATGGATTTGGCTCTCCATGCCCTGCCCATGGTATGCAGCAGATCCAGAAATTTCTAGGTATCATATACATGAGATGATCAACAGAAGCCTGGGGTCAGGCCAAGGAAGTGGTTGTAGGTAGGGACTTTAAGGTTGTGACAAAGGGGTCCAAGGGTGAGTATATAACCTCAAAAAGCCAGGGTGAGTATATAACCTCAAAAAGCCAGAGGGAACTGGTTACATCTTAGTGGTTACCAGTTCAAGAACCAGACTAGTATAGTCATTCCCCTGCAGAGGCCAAAAAAGAATGAGAAGAGCCAAGGGAGAACTGAGGTCCCACTTGTCTCCTTCCACTGCTGAGATGACGAAGCCATCTCTTCTCAACAGGAAGAGGATCAAAGGATCAAGGAAGCAATATGAGAGAATAAGCATTTACCTGAAGGAGACTGTCATCCAAAATAGACTGCTTAAACCACCCCTGTTTCAGGGGTTGAAAAAACCCCAGGACTTGCAGGCCCTCACTGTTATTTCTTCCTTTGCTCCTTCCTGAATCTGTTCAGGGTTTGGTCACTCAGAGCTGCGAGGACACAGGAGGCAGTGTGATGAAGTGGAAAGCCAGGAGAACTGAGGTGTTTTTCTTGTTGTTAAGTAAGCTCTACAGTCAACACAGGACTTGAACTCATGACCCTGCGATCAAGAGTCATATACTCCACCAATGGAGCCAGCCAAGTGCCCCAGGAGAGCTGAGTTTAAGTACTGGCTCTGCAAGTAAAGTCCCTGGGACTCTGGGGAAGTGGCTGCAAATTCTGTATCTGTGCAATTGGGATAGTAGTCCTATATAGCAGTCATAGTAGCCCTAAATAGTCCTATGAGATTCCTTTTAGCATTTGCATTCAATATTATAAAAATCCCATTGTTTCCTTTGGTGGACCCCAAGAGCCTTTTCTAAGTTCCTCTTCTGGCAGGTAAGAATGAAGTTCAAGAGAGACTCAGCCTCACTGGGGGAATTCAGTGGTGGGGTCACCAGAGCTCAGGGCTGATCCCTAGTCTTACCAATTTAGGACTTAGATGGGGTCAAAGAACGTGGAGGGAAGGGAGCTCTGGGGACTGACTCAATTAATGAAGTTCACAAGAGACTAATGGAGTTCTGTCTTTTCAGTCACCTCGACTCTTGGACTCTAGAGGAAGCTTAAAAAAAGACAAATACCTGCCTGCTTTCCCAGTCTCTTCAGAAGCTCTATGGATGTCATGGGGCCTTAAGCACTAATGGGAGGTTGGGTGTTGATGTCTCCCACCTAACTTCAGAGTTTCACTCACATTTAAGAATTCAAAAATGTTTGTTCCGGGTGCTTTGACATCATGTGACGCTCTGCCTATAGGGAACTGAGAGGAATGGGGCTTCCTCTGTCACCTTGGTGATCGATGTGGTCCCTTCCCCTCTATCCAGCATTGTTGAATTAGTCAAATTCCCAGAATTTTAGAATTCCTGCATATCAAATAGAAGGGAAACTATTTTAGGACAGATAATATTCACCCAGTGTCAACTGATTAGAAAAAGGAATGCAAGAGCCCAGGAGGACAACAGGGAAGAAATAGTAAGTAGGCTGGATCTGAGTCAAGATGGAGTTAAGTGTGGGGCCCAAAGCTGAAATCTGATTCTTGCTGAAGAGACCCAGCGGTACAGACCACAATACAGCAGTGTAATTTAAACAGAAACACAGCTGCATTCTCTGCCCTTTTGGAAACTATACACAAGGAAGCAAAGCTCCTATCAGGAGATGTCTTGGTGTGCGTGGACTCAGAGTAGAGGCAACCTGCTGACCTCCATGGTCAGTGTCATTAGCTGTCACATCCTGATGATACTAGGACTGAGATGAGAATTAGTTTTTCAATGAGCAGAACCCCTGGGCTCAGGCAAAGCTGCAGACCTGGGACTCAGTCCAACTCTGGCTTCTTTGGCTGGACTCCAAGCAGGCCTCACTCATCTGTTGGCACATGGTTGCTTCAGGCAGTCCAGTTACCATGCAGTTGAGTCAATTACATCTTCCCATTAGTTACATTCTAGTTCCCAGGAAAGAGTCTGGGTTTTTGATGGATGCTCTAGAAGTCCCCAAAGCTGGAAGCAAGATGTATTGTCTCCTTGTGTCTTATCTTCTCTATCACATGCTGATCTGTAATACAATCAACCTCAAAGGGTGGGGCTTGTTGTTCTGTGGCTCCCTGTTCATAAAACTGTTCCTACTGCCACTTCTCCCTACCGGCAGCACCTGGAACCAAACTCCCAGGTTCACTTTATTTACTGCATTCCAAAAACCATCTCTTGTCAGGGTGGTTGCATGTGTTTGAGGTAGAAAATCCTCCAGGGAATCCACTTTGCTCTGCTGGAAATGTAAGTCTAAGATCTGACTATAGAGGGCACTTCCTGCGTATCAGACCCATTAGCTATCTTGTTGTTTCAGCCTCATGCCAAGCCTGCCATATCGAGAATTCTTCTCATTTTGTAAACAGGAAACCAAGGTTCAGAGAGGTTAAGTAGCCATCTAAGGCTACTGTCCACTGTTGACTGATGAATAGTCCTATTCTGTCTGGGAGAATTGTTTGCTTGGAGCTATTGATGGAGCTCCCTGCAGAATGCAAATGGGGTGGAAAAGGAGGAAGATACTATTTGGCTAGGCATATCTGACTCTTTTACCCTGGTGGCCAATGGACTGAAAGAAAGAATAGCCAGTCCTGTTTCAGCTTTAAGGCTGTGCACTGGTAGGTGGTTAGTTTCTACTAGAATGGGAACTAGAAGCCCAGTCACCCTGATTCTGAAGCCCAAGTTTTCCATACCACCCCACAATGCTAGCTACACTCATTTTTAGGTCTAAGCATTCACTGCTTTTCTCTAGAGGCATCCATTTGTCCATGTGAGGTTTCTTACCAACTGGCAACTAGGTGACTAGGTCTTCACTTTGCTGCAGAGCAATCCACTTCTGACATTGGCTTTTTGTCCTTTTCCACTTTATTTGGATCCCACTGAAAACAGCATCGATAGGTCGGTAAGTTATTTATTCCAGATACAGGAGAACAAGTCATCAGTGAAGAGCAGGGAAGCAGGTGCTTCCCCTTAGGAGTCATCCCTGTGATGTGGTCCCAGCCTTCAAGGGGAATCCTGAGCAAACTTATCTTCAGCACTGGTCTAATTCTGCCACATGGCATCAGTAATCTTTTGTCCTCCGAATCTCCATTTGTGAAATTGAGGGTTTGGATGTCATTGAAAGCTTTAATTTCCTCTTGAATCCCTCTGTCCCTTTATGTTGTTGTTGAGGCACTATCCTTGTAAGCAGGATGGGGGAAGTCAGCTGATTAAGGAAGTTGGAAGTGCAGGAAGTCTCCTGCACACCATTTAGCAGCCTTGTGTGGTCCAAGGATTTTCTTGTGCTCAGCTGCAGAGAGAAACTTCCTCCCTGATCATTCATAAACAATAACCAGACCACAGACTAACTGAAACCTTCCGTGACTGCCCTGTGTTGGAATGTGGGAAATAGACATTCATTCTTGGTGCTAGAAAGAAAAAAAGAAAAAGGGTGTGTGAGTGGCCATCAGTTACCAATTCAGGCATAGTCAGAAGTTGGGAACTCCCAGATCTACTCCTACAGAAGCATGAAATTGAATTGGGGGGTCTGGGAGGGACAGGTCAGAATGTTGGCAGCAGACAGATCACACAACTAACGTGTGGCCCTTGGGAGTTTTGTTCATCTTGATACCTTCTCCCTAGCCAGCTCGTAGGTCTCAGTGGTGTGTTCAAAGCACAAGAGCCATGTAAGCCCTTTCACCAAGCTAGATGGGGAGACTCACGGTGCCTTGTCTATGCAAGGTGACTAAGAAGAAGAATCTACACTGAGAACCAGCACACAAGTCTGTTTCTGACTTCTCCCTGTATGTGTGTATTTTCTTTAAAAATTAAAAACAAACATCTTTCTTGGTAGTTACATGTAACCAACAAATTATAGAAATGCAAATGATGGTTGCTAAGGAAGGGATAAGACAGTGGCAACTAATGGAAGGCAATGAGGTTCCAAAATTCCTTTTTTTCTGTTCCATTGAAAATTTCCCCCATTGAGCAGACTCTGGTGGGGTGTGTAGTGTATGTACCACTTATCTACTAGCTCCTTAAAGGGAAATGTTTTTGTTGGAGAGGGAGTTGCATTTATTCCTTTAAAATACAAAGCACAATGGCAACTGAAAACTTGATTTGCAATAGCCTCGTGTCTGTGACTATTCAGATGAACGTACCAGACAATAAAAGTAGATAAGAAAATATGGGGAATGCTATATAACGGATTTGAACCCTAAAGTGTTATCAACCTCTATGTTTTGTGAGAATATCTCTTCAGTTTGAGTTGCACATTTCTTAAGAATGTCAAGTTGAAGGACAAATTCAGCGACTTGGACACAGCCTCATATTGATCTGGTGAACAATCACAAACAATTTTCTCTATAATCTCATAACAACCCTTTGCCTTTACATATATCAGGCATAATGTAAACTTTCTACAGAAAACAGTCTGTGTGCAAATTCTAGAGATTGTGGGTAATAGTAACAGCTATTTTGAAAGTCAGTAAAATGATATCAAGAAAATCTCATCCTGTGCCTTCTTCAAAACCTGTAGTTGCTGTGTATCAGGTTTACTGAATTTGGGTTGGGATTATATTGTTGCAGTGAAACAAGTCTAAACTGTTCTTCCTAGGCATTGATTTCTTTCTTGGTTAGAGCCCTGGTTGATGAACCTCCTCTTCAGGCTACAAAAGTACAGTCTCAGGTAAAGGTTTCCAGAGTATGACTGTGAACTATTGGGGAGGAGGATCCCTCTTTTGGTTGATGGGGCTTCCAATTTGGCATTCATGTAAGGCTCCTGGGAGACCAGATACGTGCTTAAGATATTCCAACTAAACATGGTTTCATTCCTAAGTCATGTTTTTTTTTTTCCCCTGAAACCCCACTATCTTTTCTTTGATGAGTTGGGATATCTTTGGGATTTCTTTGATGAATTGGGCAACTTAGAGGGAAAACTCGTATTTTTCTTCTCTATCTTCTTTAGAGCCTATAGGCAGTCTTAAGAATCTAGCTCCCAACCCTCTACTATCTGGGCCCTGACTTGTTTTCTTAGCTCTCTGAAGCCAAATATACTTCTATTGACTTCCAAAGCTAAAAAAAAAAAAAGAAAGAAAGAAAGGGAAAAAGGACCCTTCACACCTTCCTTTCAGCTTTTGATAATTCTTTGCTTTAATCTTCCCTAGAAAAGTTCCATCTAATCACAGCACTGTGACATGCTCCACTAGGGGTGAGGTGAGAACATGACGGAGCCCTTCACTCTACCCAGGGTAGTCCTACCTGATACTTTGCTCCAAGCTTTATCATTCTCTAGTTGAAGGCCCTTGGTGGCTATCATGGTGCCCACTCCCAAAAGAAGCCAGAATGGGATACGGGATTTGCCAAGGGTTCTTCTATTTTTTTAAATTTAAATTCTACTCAATTGACATACAGTTCAATGTTGGTTCCAGAAGTAGAATTCAGTGGCTCATCATTTACATATAACGCCCAGTACACATCATAACAAGTGCCCTCCTTAACGTCCATCACCCTTCTATCCCATCCCCAACCAATTCCCTCCATCAACCTTCAATTTGTTTTCTGTAGTTAAAAGTCTCCTGGAGAGGGGAGGAGTCAAGATGGCGGAGAAGTAGGAGGCTGAGACGACGTCAGGCAGCAGGAGATCAGCTAGATCGCCTATCACACCATTCCGAACACCTACGAATCCAACAGGAGATCCAAGAGAAGAAAAACAACAATTCTAGAAACAGCAAATCGACCACTTTCTGAAAGGTAGGACCAGCGGAGAAGTGAATCCAACACGATGGGAAGATAGACGCGGGGGGAGGGGCCGGCTCCCGGCAAGCGGCGGAACAACGGACACAAAATCGGGACTTTTCAGTCTGCTCCACGGAGGGACATCGCTCCAGAGGCTAAACCGGGGTGAAGACCTCGCGGGGACAGCGTGTCCTCAGGTCCCGCGGGGTCACAGAAGGATCGGGGGTGTCTGAGTGTCGCAGAGCTCGCAGGTATGAGAGCGGGGAAGCCGCTGCGGAGACGGAGCCGAGGAGTGAGCTCTCAACTCGGGGTTACCTTGAACCATAATCCGTGACACGGGCCGGTGCTCTGTGCTGGGGTCCCCACAAGATCCGGGAGACTCCGACCCGGGAGAGCTCAGGGGTCTGCGGGGTTCGGAGACTCCAGGCGGGGCTCTGTGCCGGAGACAGAGACGCTTGGTCACGGGCTGGGTGAGCTCGGAGCTCCCAGAGGCCAGTGACACGGGACTGATGACGCACGATTTTCTCTGAGCGCGGTCTGCGGGCGCCCGCGGTCTCTGGCGCAAACGTGGGTTTGGGAGACCGGAGGGATTAAACGCTTTTCTCTGAAGGCGAACTGAAGACTGGGGCCCCGAGCTCTCGGCTCCTCTGAACCGGAGACTGGGAGGCCGCCATTGTCATTCCCGTCCTCCAGAACTCTACAGAAAGTGTTCAGGGAACAAAAGCTCCTGAAAGCAAACCTGAGAGGATGACTCAGCCCGGCCCCTGGTAAGGGCGGTGCAACTCCGCCTGGGGCAAAGACACCTGAGAATCACTACAACAGGCCCCTCCCCAGAAGATCAAAGAAATCCAGCCAAGACCAAGTTCACTTAACAAGGAGAACAGCGGATTCTGATCTGGACGAAATGACAAGGTGGAAAAACTCACCACAAAAAAAAGAGCAGGAGACAGGACCGAAGGCTAGGGACCTAATCAATACAGACATTGGTAATATGTCAGATCTGGAATTCAGGACGACGATTCTCAAGGTTCTAGCCGGGCTCGAAAAAGGCATGGAAGATATTAGAGAAACCCTGTCAGGAGAAGTAAAAGCCCTTTCTGGAGAAATAAAAGAACTAAAGACTAATCAAGTTGAAATAAAAAAAGCTATTAATGAGGTGCAATCAAAAATGGAGGCTCTTACTGCTAGGATAAATGAGGCAGAAGACAGAATTAGTGATATAGAAGACCAAATGACAGAGAATAAAGAAGCTGACCAAAAGAGAGACAAACAACTACTGGACCACGAGGGGAGAATTCGAGAGATAAGTGATGCCATAAGATGAAACAACATTAGAATAATTGGGATTCCAGAAGAAGAAGAAAGAGAAATAGGAGCAGAAGGTATACTGGAGAGGGTTATTGTAGAGAATTTCCCTAATAAAGCAAGGGGAACAAGCATCAAAATCCAGGAGGCGCAGAGAACACCTCTCAAAATCAGTAGGAACCGACCCACACCCCGCCATCTAATAGTAAAATTTACAAGTCTTAGCGACAAAGAGAAAATCCTGAAAGCAGCACGGGACAAGAAGTCTGTAAC
>ML094155.1:0-12610 GCA_003697995.1 Taxidea taxus jeffersonii
CTACTTGTGATCTCTGTCTGTCAAATAAATAAATAAAATATTTAAAAGGTACTATGAAACATAAATTGAGATGATAAATATCTAGTTGAAAAGAAAAAAGGGTAGTAAAAAAGAGGAAAAGCATAGAAAACAAATAAAAGAGAGTTTTATCTGAACAAATAAACAATCTGAGGCAATGCCTTGAGCTCAATATACTTTTTTCTGCTGGCATTGGGATTTTGCAGTCTCATGGGATTCATTGTGTTGTTGTCCACGTGTTCTTCCAGCTTGTCTTCTGGGGGAGGGACCTGCTGCTTTGTTTCTGGGGTAATCCTTCCTGGGTGGAGTTACCCTGCCCCCTGTCAGGGGGAAGGGTTTAGTGGAAACCAGACCTCTGTGCTTTTGTTCTCTGCTGGCTTTCTGTACCTCTTCCAAGGGTCAGAACAAAAAGGGCTGCACCCAAATATCTGGCCCAGAGCAGAGAAATCACAGTCTGCTCTCTTCACTAAACCCTCCAGGACAAAGAGTCTCTGTTTCTGTATGCCCTGCTGAGAACTGCGGCTTCCTGCAGTATGCACCTATAGCAAATCTCTCAGGAGTAATCCCAGTTGCCTAAAAGTGTCACTGCCCTTTATGATTCTAAAACTGTGAGGGGCCTCTGACTCGACATGCATCTGAAGCTCTTGGGTCCTGTCTGGGCACTTCTCTAAAGCCCTTTCCCCACCACTACCACTCTGTAAGTTTTTGCCCTGTTGTGGACGCAGGTTCCTGATTTTTTTCAGGCTACGCAAGAAAAGACTGATTCTCAACTGTCCCGGCTTGTGGTTTATGACACTGCAATCTGAGAGATACTTTCTGGGGTCCCTGACCATAACTTGCTTCCTGGATCCACTGCTTGGTCAATCTCCCCATCTAGGAAGCACCTTTGGCTCTAAGGCTTCTCATATACTTGTCCTATGATGCTCTATCTAGAATTCTGCTTTTCAATTTCCAGAGCCCCTTTCAGAGAGGGCTATCACTCTCTCGAAAAGATTTTTAAGGGCTCCAGTTTTGCACTCTGATATTACATCATTTTCCAAGAGCCAGCTTATGGAGAGTCCCTCCCCCTTCTGTTTATCTTGTTTATCTTCCAATATCTCCATGCAGATCCATGACTCCACATGTCCTATCTTGCAAAAAGCAGTCACTTTTCTGCTTGTATAGTTCCATATATACATATATATATATATATATACACACACACATATATTTAAGTATTTATATAAGTATATTATAGAAGTATTTATATAATTTTTATTATATATAATATATAAATTATATATATTATATATAATATATTATTATACTTATTATATAAGTATTTATATAATTTATATATAAGTATATATAAGTATTTATATAAGTATATTATATATTTATACTTATATATAAGTATATATATATATTTAAGTATTTTTTTAAGTGTTCCAAGATTCACTGTTTATACACCATACCCAGTGCTCCATGCAATAAATGCCCTCCTCAATTCCCACCACCAGGTTTACCCATCTCCTCACCCCCCCCTTTCAAAACCCTCAGTTTCTTACATCTCAGGCTGATTTCGTGTGTGTTCAGGATGGTTTGGTAGATATCCAGCTAAATTCAGGAGACTGATTAAAATGGGGTTCTCTACCCTCTGCCACCTTGCCTTCTTCCCACAGCTTTGTAATATAGCTTGAAGCCAGGCATTGTGATGCCACCAGCACTGGCTTTCTTTTTCAACATTCCCCTGGCTATTTGGGGTCTTTTCTGGTCCATACAAATTTTAGGATTATTTGGTCCAGTTGTGTGAAAAATGTTGTTGGTATTTTATTTTTTTTTCCAATAAATTACTCATATTTACTTTTGTGGGGGTTTTTTGTTTGTTTTAAATATAAAAGTAAAATTTTATTGGAAGTTTATTTCTTTTTTTAATTTAATTTTTTCAGTGCTCCAAAATTCATTGTTTATGCACCACACCCAGTGCTCCATGCAATATGTGCCCTCCTTAATACCCACCACCAGGCTCACCCAGCCCCCCAACCCCCACCCCTCCAAAACCCTCAATATGTTTCTCAGAGTTGGGAGAAATCAGAGAGGGAGACAAACCATGAAAGACTGTAGACTCTGTTGATGGCATTTTAATAAAGGTTGCACTTAAGCATAGATTTCTCTGGGTAGCGTAGATATTGTAATAATATTTATTCTTCCAGTCCGTGAGCATGGAATGATTTGCATATCTTTGTGTCTTCCTCAATTTATTCTGTAAGTATTACGTAGTTTTTAGAGTACAGATCTTTTACCTCTTTGGTTAGGTTTATTTCTAGGGATCTTATGTTTTTTTGGAGCAACTGTCAATGGGATCTATTCTTTAATTTCTCTTTCTTCTGTTTCATTATAGTGCATAGAATACAACTGATTTCTATACGTTGACTTCCTATATTGCCATGTTGCTGAATTTGTATATGAGTTCTAGGGATTTGGGGGTAGGGCCTTTTGGGTTTTCCACATAAATTATCATGTCATCTATAAAGAATGAGAGTTTAACACCTTTTTTGCCAACTTGAATGTCTTTTATTTCTTCTTGTTATCTGATTGCTGAGGCTAGGATTTCTAATAACATATTGAACAATAGTGGACAGAGTGGGCATCCCTAAGTGACCTTAGGGGAAAGACTCTGTTTTACCCCATTGAGAATATTTCCTGTGGGTTATAGATGTCTTTTTTTAAAGATTTTATTTATTTATTTGACAGAGATCACAAGTAGGCAAAGAGGCAGGCAGAGTGGTGGTGGGGGAAGCAGGCTCCCCACTGAGCAGAGAGCCTGATGTGGGGTTCGATCCCAGGACCATGAGATCATGACCTGAGCCAAGGGCAGAGGCTTAACCCCCTGGGCCACCCAGGAGCCCCTTTCAGAGATGTCTTTTAAGATATTCAGGTATGTTCCCTCTATCACTATACTTTCAGTGGATTTTTAAGGATTTTTCATTTCTTTATTTGACAGAGGGAGAGAGCACAAGCAAGGAGTGCATCAGACAGAGGGTGAGGGAGAAGTGGGCTCCCCATCAAGCAGGGAGTCTAAGGTGGGGTTCAATCCCTGGACCCTGCAATTATGACCTGAATCAAAGGCAGACGCTTAACCATCTGAGCCACTCAGGTATCCCTGTTTTCAACAGTTTTAATCAAGAAATGATGTCGTACTGTGTCAAGTGACTTTACTGCTTCAGTTGAGAGGATCATGTTTTTGTCTTTTCTTTAGTAATGTGATCTTATCACATATGATTTGAACCCCTCTTGCAGTCCGGGAATAGATGCCACCAATTCCTGGTGAATAATCTTTTTATTGTACAGTTGGATCCTATTGTCTAGCATCTTGGCATCCATGTTCATCAATGTATTTTGGCATCCATGTTCATCAGGGATATTGGTTTGTAATTCTCCTTTTGATGGGCTCTTTGTCTGCATTTCCAAGAAATTACAGAAGACTTTACAAAATTCGTGGAAAGTAATGACAATGAAAACACATTGGTTTCAAACCCCTGGAATGCAGCAAAGTTCGACCTAAGAGGGAAATACATTGAAATACAATTCTCTTTCAAAAAATTCTAAAAATCTGAAATACACAAGCTAAACTTACACCTAAAGCAGCTGGAGAAGGAACATAAAACAAAACCCAAACCAAGAAGGAGAAGAGAAATACTAAAGTTTAGAGCACAAATCAATGAAATAGAAACTAGAACGGTAAAACAGATGGATGGAACTAGAAGCTTGTTCGTGAAAGAATTAATAACATCGATAAACATTTGGCCAGTCATATCTAAAAGAAAAGAGAAGGGACTCAAATTTATAAAATAATGAATGAGAGGGGAAAGGTCATGACCAACACCAAGGAAATACAGACTATTTTAAGAACATATTATGAGGAACTATATGCCAACATATTAGGCGATCTGGAAGAAATGGATGCATTCCAGGAAACTTGTAGACTACGAAGACCAAAACTGGAAGAGGTAGAACATCTGAACAGACCAATAACCAGCAGGAAGTTGAAGCAGTAATAAAAAACCTCCCCAAAAAACAAGAGTCCAGGGCCAGGTGGCTTCCCAGGGGAATTCTACCAAACATTTAAAGAAGAAATCATATTTATTCTACTGAAGTTCTTCCAAAACATAGAAATGGAAGACAAACTCCCAAACTCATTCTGTGAGCTCAGTCAGCATAAACTGTTTTTCAACTAACATCTCATTTCATGAAGGTAGAAGCATTTTCATAAGTATGTGTTAAAGCATAAGGAAAGTGTCAGATACTTAACTCTGAGAAACAAGTCTGTGTACAATGCAACTTTCAACTAACATCTTGCTTCGTGAAGAGAGAAATGTCTTCAAAAGTACATGTGGATGCATGAGGAAAGTGCTTAAGTCTGATAAGCAAGTCTACGTAGAATGCAGCTTTCAGCTAATATCTTGTTTCATGAAGGTAGAAGCCTTTTCAAATATATCTGTGGAAGTATAAGTAAGGTGCCAGAAACCTAACTCTCAGGAAGAACACTTTAGCAAAAACACCTTTCAGCTAACATCTACTTTCATGAAGATAGAAGAATTTTCAAAATGATGTGTGGAAGCCTAAAGAAAGTGCCATATAATTATCTCTAAGACAAAAAACAATTATAGGACCATATTTCAACTAGCATCTTCTTTCACGAAGATAAAAGCATTTTCAAGTATATGTGTTGAATCATAAAGAAATGCCACATACTTAACTCTGAGAAACAAGTCTGTTATACGGAAACTTTGCCCTAACATCTTGTTATGTGAAGATAGAAGCATTTTCCAAAGTATGTGTGCAAGCATAAGGAAAATACTTTATACTTGACTCTGAAAACGAGTCTGTGTAGAATGAAACTTTCAACTCACATCTTGTTTCATGAAGATAGAGGTGTTTTCAAAAGTACCCGTGGATGCATAAGGAAAGTGCCATATACATAACTCTAAAGAATACTGTATGGAAACAATCTTTCAACTAACATCTTCTTTCATTAAGATAGAGGCATTTTCAAATCCATGTGTGGAAGTCTAAAGAAATGTCAAATACCTAGCTGTGAAAAATAAGTCTGTGCACACTGAGAACTTCAACCAATATCTTGTTACACGAAGATAGAATTTTTTTTCCCAAAGTATATGTGGAAGCATTAAGATAGTGCCATATACTTATCTCTAAGAAATAACACCGTATAGAAATCATTTATCAATTAACATCTTCTTATAAGCATTTTTTAAAGTATATGTTAAGAATGGAAGGAGGCAAGATGGCACAAGAGTAAGGGACCTCATTTCATTTGTTCCTTTGAATTTATCTGGATGTCTATCTAACCACTTTGAACAAGTTCAGTCTGGAATGTAAAAAAAATATGTTTGAAACTCTGTAAGTAGAAAATCGACTGCTTTTTGCAAGGTTGGAAGTGCTGAGTTGTGAATCTATGGGGAGATATTGGAAGATAAATGGATAGGGGAGGGAACCTCTATAAGGTGGCTACTGGAAAGTGATATAACACCAGAGAACAAAATTAGAACCCTTAGAAATGTGTTCCATTGAGATAAATCCCTTTATCGAAGGGGCTCAGCTGATGAAAAGGGGAGCATTTTAGATGGATCATTGTGGTCTCAGGATCCTTGGAGACACAGAATGGAACGAGGTGCCTGAACTGGTACAGTGCCCAAGAAGTGGAGCAAGGAAACTGGTTATGGTCAGTGAGCCCAGGAGGGATTCTCAGCTAGGGTTACCATAAACCTTGAGCCAGGATGGTCGTGTGACTGCTCTATTCCTGAGCACCCTGAAAAGGACTGGAATGCATGGACCATTTACCATCCCCCAGGAGGGGCAAAATGGTTGCATATGGCAACAGCTGTCAGGGCAGCAGTGACCCTAGAAAGGGCAGGAGGGTGACACCCAGCCATGGTCCAGGGGCAGCTGAGCATGATATTCACAGGAGCCCAGAACTGCTCACAGTCCCAAGGCACAGAAAGGCACAGTGACACTCATAGTTCCCTTGGACTCACCCCGGGAGGATTACAGGGGGAAAACACCACAGGAGTCTGTGGATTTTGGCACATATAAAGGTGAAAACTGTTTGTCCCAGAGGGTTTATTGAAGAGGGGGGACTGCAATCCTGTAGCTCTGGGCTAGAGATCTGGGCATGGCTGTCTTTACTCTGATTCTCCAAAGAGGCGCAGGAAGCCTCCAGTGAACAAAAGCTACAAAGACAACCAGCATACACTGAACACAGCCTCCAGGCAATGGGTGGAACAACTCTTCCCAGACAGAGACACCCGACAAGTAGCACAGCAGCCCTTCCCCCAGAGGACAGACTGGAAGAACAGGTGGATTACAACTTTATGGATCCCACAAGACTGTAAAATTCCAGTGCCTGGGGAAAATAGGTGTTTTCTCAAGATGTATATATCTTTCAGTCTAAATTTTTCCATTCTTTTTTTACCCTTTTCCCATCTCAACTAGATTCTTATTTTACCAATTTATGTTTTCAAGTCACTTTTTAACTTTTACCTTTTTACATCTGCATTATATATATATATATATATGATTCATTTAATCCTATATATATATATGCTTCATTATATCCTTTTTCACTCTATTCAATTTTATTTTTATACAATTTTAATATAAAATAAAGATTTGTCTTCTTTGCAATTTTGGGATATAGTGTCTTCTAACACACAAACCAAAATTCAAGGAGGAACAAGTGGATCACCCTATTTTGTTCAACCTGAGAGATTAGTCTCCTTCCCCACCCCCTTTTTTATTGTATTGTTTCATTTTGGCTTTGTTTGCTTTTCTGTGATGGCTTCAAATCACCAAGGATTTTGCTAGGGTGTATTTTGCTTGCTTTGTGGTTGATATTTTGGACTCTGTTCATTTGTTCACCCGTCCTTCTATGGGCAAAATGACTGGAGGGAGGAATCCACAACAAAACAAAGAACAAGGGGAATTTTCTCTGCCACAGAGCTAGTCAATATGGATATAAGGAAGATGCCAGAGATGGAATTCAGGAAAGCAATTATAAAGTTAATTGGTAGGCTTGAAAAAAGCATAAGTAACAGTACAGAATCCCAAAGGGTGAAAATGAGATCTAATCAGGCTGAACTTCAAAATGTATTAATGATATGCAGTCTATATTGAAAGCTGTAAGAGCTAGGGTGAATGAGGCAGAAGAGAGAATGAGTAATCTAGAAGACAGGCTGATGGAAAGAAAGGAAGCAGAGGAAAAGAGAGAAAAACAACTCAGCCCATGAAGAAGTTTTGAGAATTCAATGATGCCTCGAAACAATCAATGTCAGAATTATTGGGATCCCTGAGGGAGTGGGGAGAGAGAGAGGGCTAGAAGGTGTATCTGAGCAAATCATGACTGAAAACTTCGCTAATCTTGGGAAGAAAACAAGCATTCATGTCCAAGAGGCAGAGAGGACCCCTCCTAAAATCAATATAAATAGATCAATACCCCGACATATAATAATGATGCTTGCAAATTTTAGAGAAAATAAGCTATCCTGAGAACAGCAAGGGAGAGGAGATTTCTAATGTACATAGGGAGGAATATCAGAATAATATCAGAGCTATACACAGAAACCTGGCAGTCCAGAAAGAATGAGAATAACATGCAGCCAAAGGTATTTATCCAACAAGGCTGTCATTCAGAATGGATGGAGAGACAAGGAGTTTCCAAGACCAGTAGAAACCAAAAGAGTATTTGACCACCAAGCCAGCCCTGCAAGAAATATTAAGTGGGGGTTCTATAAAAGAAGAAAGATCCCAGGAGTAATATAGACCACAAATGTACAGAGACAACTATAGAAACAAACACTTCACAGAAAATAGGATGACAATAAAATCGTATCTTTCAATAATCACTCTCAACATGAATGACTTAAATGCTCCCATAAAAGGGTACATGGATGCATACTGGATAAAAAGACATGGCCCAACCATAGCTGTCTCAAGAGACTCATTTTGAACTTAAAGAAACATCCACATTGAAAGTGAGGGGGTAGAGAACAATTTTTTTATGGCAGTGGTCCTCAAAAGAAAGCAGGGGTACTGATTCTCATATCAGGAAAATTAGATTTTAAGTTAAAGATTGTAGTCAGAGATCCAGAAGGACACTATATCATTCTTGAAGGGTGCATCTAACAAGAGGATCTAACAATTATAAATATCTATGCCCTCATATGGGAGCAGCCAACTACATAAGCCAATTATTAAACTATATATATATATATATATATATATATATATATATATATATATATATGTTAATAGTAGGAGGCCTCAACACTCCACTTTCAGCAGCAGACAGACCATCTACACAGGATATCAACAAAGAAAGAAGAGCTTTCAAGTACATACAAGGCCAGATGGATTTCATAGATTTATACAAAACATTCCACCCAAAACAACAGAATACACATTTTTCTCAAACTCACATGGGACTTTCCTCAGAATAGACCACATACTGGTTCACAAATCAGGTCTCAACTGAAACCAAAACACTGAAATTAATCCCTGCATATTCTCAGATCACAGTGCCTTGAAACTGGAACTCAATTACAAGAAGAAATTTGGAAGAAATTCAAGAACTTGGAAGCTAAAGACCATCCTGCTTAAGAATGTTTGGGTCAACCAGGAAATTAAAGAAGAACTTAAACAACTGATGGAAACCAATGGGAACAAAAACACATCTGTTCAAAACCTATGGGATACAGCAAAGGCAGCCCTAAGGGGGAAATATATAGCCATCCAAGACCCACTCAAAGAAAGAAGGAAAAGAAAATCTAAAATACACAACCTAACTTTAAACATTAATGCACTGGGTAAATAACAACAAATAAAACCTAGGCCAAGAAGGAAAAGAGAAATAATAAAGATTAGAACAGAGATCAATGAATTGGAAACCAGAAATACAGTAGAACACTGCAATGCAAACTAGAAACTGGCTTTTTGAAAGAATTGATAAGATCGATAAACCACTGACAAGACGTCTCCAAAAGAAAAGAGAAAGGACTCAAATTAATAAAATTATGAATGAAAAGGGAGAGAGAACAACTAATACCAAGGAAATAAAAACAATTATTCGAAATTATTATCAACAACTATACGCCAATAAATTAAACAACCTGGAAGAAATGGATGCCTTCCCAGAAACTATACCAAGACAGAAACAGGAAGAAGTTGACAATCTTAATAGACCAATAACCAGTAATGAAATTGAATCAGTAATCAAAATCCTCCCCCTAAAAAAGAGTCCAAGGCCAGATGGATTCCCAATGGAAATCACAGACATTTAAAGAAGAAATAATTCCTATTCTATTAAAGTTGTGGGTTTTTAAAATATTTTATTTATTTATTTGATAGATAGATTACAAGCAGGAGGAGCAGCCAGCAGAGGAAGAGGGAGAAGTAGGATCCCTGTTGAGCAGGGGGACTGATATGTGGCTGAATCCCAGGATCCTGGTATCATAACCTAAGCTGAAGTCAGATGCTTAACCGACTGAGCCACCCAGGTGCCCCCGAAGTTGTTTCAAAAAATAGAAATTGGGGACGCCTGGGTGGCTCAGTTGGTTAAGCGGCTGCCTTCGGCTCAGGTCATGATCCCAGCGTCCTGGGATCGAGTCCCACATTGGGCTCCTTGCTTGGCGGGGAGCCTGCTTCTCCCTCTGCCTCTGTCTGCCTGTGCTCACTCTCTCTCTCTCTCTAACAAATTAAAAATAAAATCTTTAAAAAAAATAGAAATTGAAGGAAAACTTCCAAGCTCTTTCTATGAGGCCAGCATTATCTTGATCCCAAAACCAGACATAGACCCCATCAAAAAGGAGAATGATAGTCATATATCCATGATGAAAATAGATGCCAAAATACTCAGCAAGTTACTAGCCAATAGAATCCAATAGTACATTAAAACTATTTGCTCTCCACGATCAGGTGTATTTTATTCTTGGGATACAAGGGTGGTTCAACATTTACAAATCAAACAACATGATAGAGCACATTAATAAAGGAAGAAACAAGAACCATATGATCTTCTGAATTGATGCAGATAAAGCATCCTTTACCGACTAAAACTCAACAAATTATAGGGATAGAGGGAACCTACCTCAATATCATAAAAGACATCTGTTAAAAGCCCATAGAGAATATCATTCTCAATGGGGAAATCAAGAACACAACAGGGATGCCCACTCTCACCACTCTTGTTCAACATAGTACTAAAAGTCCTAGCCTAATGAATCATACAACAAAAATAAATAAAAGGCATTCAAATTGGCAAAGAAGAAGTCAAAATCTCTCTTCACAGATGGCATGATAGTTTATGTGGAGAACCCAAAAACTCCACCTCAAGATTGCAAGAACAGCAATTCAGCAACATGGCAGTATAGAAAATCAAAGCAAAGAAATTGGTCACATTTCTATACACTACGTGTCTGAAGGAAGAGAAATTAAGGAATTAATTCCATTTATAAATACACCAAAAACCTTAAGATACTTAGTAATAAACCTAACCAAAGAGGTAAAGGATCTGTACTGTAGAAAAGAGAGAAGTATTTTTAAATGTATGTTTGGAAACAAAAGGAAAGTGCCAAATACTTAACTCAGAGCAACAAATCAGTGTGGAAGGCATCTTTCAACTATCATCTTTCATGGAGATTGAAGCACTTTCTCTTTTTTAAAAATTTTTATTTATTTTTTAAATTTCTTTTCAGTGTTCCAGAATTCATTGTTTATGCACCACACCCAGTGCTCCGTGCAATACGTGACCTCCATAATACCCACCACCAGGAGAAGTGAGTTGAGTTGGAAGCACTTTCAAATGTATGTGTGGAAGAACAGAGAACGTGCCATATATTTAACTCCATGAATATTTTATAGAAAGCTTCTCTCAGCTAATATCATCTTTCATGATGATAGAAATGTTTTAAATGTATATGTAGATTCATAAGAAAAGTGTCATATACTTAATTCAGAGAAAGAAGTCTGTATAGAAAGTATCTTCAACTAACTTCTCCAATCATAAACGTATAAATGTTTTTAAAAGTATGTGTTGAGGGATGCCGGGATGGCTCAGTCAGATAAGCATCTGCCTTCGGCTCAGTTCATGATCCCAGAGTCCTGGGATCAAGTCTCACATCAGGCTCCTTGCTCAGCAGGGAGCCAGATTCTCCCTCTGCCTGCCTCTCTCTCTCTTTCTCTGATAAATAAATAAAATCTTAAAAAGTAAACAAAAAATTAAAATGTGTGTTGAAGCATACAGAAAGTGCCATATATTAAGCTGAGTGAAAAAAGCTTGTGTACTAAGCATCCTTTTCTTTTAATTTTATTTTTTCAGCATTCCAAGATTCATTGTTTTTGCACCACACCCAGTGCTCCACGCAATACATACCCTCCTATATACCCACCATGAGGCTCACCCATCCCCCACCCCTCCCTTCCAAAACCCTCAGTTTGTTACTCAGAGTTCACAGTCTCTCATGCTTCATCTCCCCATCTGATTTCCCCTAATTCACTTTTCCTTTCCTTCTAATGTCCTCCATGTTATTCCTTATGCTCCACAATTAAGTGAAACCATATGATAATTGACTTTCTCTGCTTGACTTATTTCACTCAGGATAATCTCTTCCAGTCTCGTCCATGTTGATAAAAAAGCTGGGTATTCATTCTTTCTGATGGAGAATAGTCCATTGTATATATGGACCATATCTTCTTTATCCATTCATCTATTGAAGGGCATCTTGGCTCTTTTCAAATATTGGCGATTGTGACCGTTGCTGCTACAAAGATCAGGCTATATATGGCCCTGCTTTTCACTACATCTGTATCTTTGGAGTAAATACCCAGTAGTGCAATTTCAGGGTCATAGGGTAGTTCTATTTTTAATTTCTAAGGAATCTCCACAATGTTTTCCAAAGCGACTGCACCAACTTGCACTCCCACCAAGAGTGTAAGAGGATTCCTCTTTCTCCACATCCTCTCCAAAATTTGTTTTTTCTTTTCGTCTTAATTTTTGCCATTCTAACTGGTGTAAGGTGATATCTCAATGTGGTTTTTATTTGAATTTCTTTGATAGCTAATGATGAGGAACCTTTTATCATGTCTTTTATCCATTTGTATGTCTTCTTTGGAGAAGTGTCTGTTCATGTCTTCTGCCAATTGTTTGACATGATTATCTGTTTTTTTGAGTGTTGAGTTTGAGGAGTTCTTTATAGATTTTGGATATTAGTCTTTTGTCTGTACTGTCATTTGTGACTATCTTCTCCCATTCCGTGGGTTGCCTCTTTGTTTTGTTGACTGTTTCCTTTGCTGTGCAGAAGCTTTTGATCTTGATGAAGTACACACACATAAAGTTCATTTTCAGTTTTGTTTCCTTTACCTTTGGAGACGCCTTGAAAGAAGTTGCTGTGGCTGATGTCAAAGAGATTACTGCCTATGTTTTCCTCTAGGATTTTGAAAGACTCATGCCTCACGTTAAGGTCTTTTATCCATTTCAAGTTTATCTTTGTGTATGGTCTAAGGGAATGGTCACATTTCATTCTCCTATACATAGCTGTCC
>ML094155.1:12710-33278 GCA_003697995.1 Taxidea taxus jeffersonii
TTGGGGGTCTTTTCTGGTTCCATACATATTTTAGGATTGTTTGTTCCAGCACTTTGAAAAATGCTACTCGTGTTTTGATTGTAATGTCATTGAAATTAGTAGATTGCTCTGGGCAGCATAGACATTTTAATGATGTTTATCCTTCTGATCCATGAACATGGAATGTTTTTCCATCTTTTTGTGTCTTCTTCCATTTCTTTCATGACTGTTCTGTAGTTTCTCAGGTATAGATCCTTTACCTCTTTGGGTAGGTTTATCCTAAGGTATCTTATGGGTTTTGGTGCCGATGTAAATGGGATCGATTCTCTAATTGTCATTTCTATAGTTTCATTGTTACTGTATAAGAAAGCAACTGATTTCTGTTCACTGATTTTGCATTCTGCCACATTACTGAATTGCTGTATGAGTTCTAGTAGTTTGGGGATGAAGTCCTTTCAGTTTCCCACAAAAAGTGTCATGTCATCTGTGAAGAAAGAGAGTTCAACTTCTTTGCCAATTTGAATGCCTTTTATTTCTTTTTGTTTTCTGATTGCTGTTCCTAGGACTTCTAGTACTATGTTGAATAACGGTGACAGGAGTGGTCATCCTTACTGTTTCTGATCTCATTGGGAAGGCTTTCAGCTTTTCCCCATTGAGAATGATATTTGTTGTGGGTTTTACATAGATGGATTTTATGAAGATGAGGGATGTTCCCTCTATCCTTATACTTTGAAGTGTTTTAATCAGGATAGGATACTATATCTTGTCAAATGCTTTTCTGCATCATTTGAGAGGGCCATGTGGTTTTTCTCTCTTCTCTTATTGATTTGTTCTATCGCATTGAGTTATTTGTGAATGTTAAACCACCCTTTCATCCCACAAATAAATCCCACCTGATCATGGTGGATAATGTTTTTAATGTACAGTTGGAACCTATTAACTAGGGTCTTATTGAGAATCTGGGCATCCACATTCATCAGACATATTGCCCTGAAATTCTCCTTTTCAGGGGGACTTTGCCTGGTTTTGGGGTCAGGGTAATGCTGGCTTCATAGAAAGAGTCTGGAAGTCTTCCTTCTGTTTCTATTTTTTGAAACAGCTTCAGGAGAGTAGGTATTATTTCTTCTTTGAATGTTTGGTAGAATTCCCCAGAGAATCTGACAGGTCCTGGACTCTTGTGTTTTGAGAGGTTTCTTGATCACTGATTCAATCTTATTATTAGATATAGATCTATTTGGGTTGTCAATTTCTTCCTGTTTCAGTCTTGGAAGCTTATAGGTTTTCAGGAATGCATCCATTTCTTCTAGGTTGCTTAACTTATTGGCATACAGCTATTGAAAATAATTTCTGATGATTGTTCCTATTTCCTTGGTGCTAGTCGTGCTCTCCCCTTTTACTCACAATTTTATTAATTTGGGTACTTTTTATTTTCTTTTGGATTAGTCTAGCCAGTGGCTTATTGATCTTATTAATTCTTTCAAAACACCAGCTTCTAGTTTCTTTGATGTGTTCTACTCTATCTTTGGTTTCTAACTCATTGATCTCCGCTTTACTCTTAATTATTTTCCTTCTTGTGTGTAGGGTTGGCTTACTTTGTTGCTGATTCTCTAGTTCTTTAAGGTGTAAGGAGAGTTTGTGTATTCAGGATTTTTCAGTGTAATTAAATCACGCTTGTATAATTCTCTATTTCCCCTGTAGGACTGGCTTTGCCATATCCCATTGGTTTTGGACAAATGTGTTTTCATTCTCATTGGTTTCCATGAATTCTTTAAGTTCTTCTTTGATTTCCTGGTTCATTAAAACATTCTTGATCAGGATGTTCTTTAGTTTCCAAGTGTTTGAATTCCTCCCAAACTTTTTCTTGTGATTGTCTTCCAGTTTCAAAGCACTGTGCTCTGAGGGACGCCTGGGTGGCTCAGTTGGTTAAAGCATTGTGCTCTGAGAATATGCAGGGGATAATCTTAATCTTTTGTTTCAGTTGAGACCTGATTTGTGACCATATTTGTGGTGTATTCTGGAGAAAATTCCATGCATACTCGAGAGGAATGATTATTCTGTTGTTTAAGGGTGGAATATTCTTTATATATCTTTGAGGTCCATCTAGTCCAATGTGTTGTTCATAGCTCTTGTTTCCTTATTGATTTTCTGCTTGGATGATCTGTCTGTTGCTGAGAGTGGTGTGTTAAGATCTCCCAGAGTTAAAGTGTTCTTATAAATATGAGTCTATTTTGCTTAACAGTTGTCTGATGTAGCTGGTTTCTCCTATGTTGGGGGCATAATATTTACACTCGTTAGATCTTCCTGTTGGATAAACCCTTTAAGAATGTTGCAGGGTCTTTCTGTATCTCTGACTACAGTCTTTACTTAAAATCTAATTTCCCTGATCTGAGAGTCACTACCCCAGCTTTCTTTTGAGGTCCGTTGGCATGAAAGATGTTTCTCCAATTCTTTCACTTTCATTCTGGTTGTATCTTTAGGTTCCAAACATGTCCTATCGTCAGCATATGGATGGGTCCTGTCTTTTTATCCAGTCTGCAACCTACTCCATTTTATGGAAGCATTTAGGCCATTCACATTGAGAGTGATTATTGAAATAAAAGATTTTATTGTCAATATGTTGTCTGTGAAGTCCTTGTTTCTATAGACTGTCTCTATAAATTTCTGTTCTATATCACTCTTGTGATCTTTCTTCTTTTATAGAACCCCCCCTTAATAATTCTTGTAGTGCCAGCTTACTGATCACATACTCTTTTAGAATTCGCCAGTCTTGTAAGCTCTTTATCTCTCCATCCATTCCGAATGTCAGCCTTGCCAGATAAAGTATTCTTGGTTGCATGTTATTCTCATTTAGTGCCCTGAATGGGTCTTGTCAGCCCTTTCTGGTTTGCCAGGTTTCTGTGGGCAGGTCTGACTTTATTCTAATGGTCCTCCCTTTGTGCCTAAGATATCTCTTCCCCCTAGCTGCCCTTAAGTCATCTTCTCTGAATTTATTGTTCGTCAGTTTCACAATCATATGTCTGTGGGGTTTTTCTATTCTCGATGTCCTTGGGGGTGTCCTCTCTGCATCTAGGACATGAACACTTGTTCCATTCCCCAGATTAGGGAAATTTTCATTGAGGATTTGTTCAACTATATCTTCTAGCCCTCTCTGTCTGTTCACCTCCTCAGGGATCCCAATAATTCTGACATTGGAACGTTTCATGGCATCTTTTATTTCCCTAATTCTGTTTTCATGGCTTCTAAGCTGTTTCTTCATGGCCTCCTTCCAATCCTTCTTTTCTATCAGTTTGTCTTCTAGATCACTAATTTGATCTCCTGCCTCATTTACCCTAGATGTTAGAGTATTTATATTAGATTGGATCTCACTGATAGCATTTTTAATTAGATGAGCTCTCACTTATGCCCTTAGAGATTCTATGTTGTCAGTAATAGTCTTCTCCAACCTAGTCACTGTCTACATAATTGTTACCCTGAATTCTATTTCCAACATATTGTTTATGTCCATATACAGTAGTTCTGTGGAAGAGGTCACAGTCTCTGAAATTTTTTCTCTGTTGGGTGTTCCTCCTCCTAGTAATTTTGGAGAGAGGTGGTTTAGGGGATGTATGGCTTAATATATCAACCACAATCCAGGCAAGGTGTACCCTGGAAAGTTTCAGAGCAATTGGAAGTCACCACAACAAAGAAAGAAAAAAGAAAAAAAGGAGAGAGAAAAGAGGAAAAAGAAGAAGAAACCCAGCCAAAATGAGCCCCAAAAGTAAGAATTATAATGTACAGAAACAAAAGCAAAGAAACAAAAAGACTTTCAAAAGAGGGAAAAAAAGAAATACCCATTCAAAATTAACCCCAGGAATAAGCTTTATGAAATACAAAAACAAAAACAAACACTCAGAAGCACTGACAAAGAAATAAGATGAGATGATGGTTGTAAATGCTCAAAGTGGGCAAGGAAGGTTATTTCAATTCCTTCTGTGTGTATCTTGTTATCTTGTTTAAAGGAGTCAACTTTCCAGAGATATAGGGAATTTAACACTGGTGTATATATATGTGTAGTATTGAATCAGGGGGAAAAGACTACCTTGAAGCTTCTATTTATCTATCTATCTAGCTATCTAAAGAAAAAAGAAACACAGGTATATATATGAAAAAAAGTTCAAGTTAAAAAGTTATTATGGAATATGTTGTATTAAAGATCTAGTTGAAATGGTAAATAGGTAAAAAAAATAAAAGAATAACAATCATCAGAATGAATTTTTTTTTAAAAAAAGGAGAGGGTACATGGGTGTCTCAATGGGTTAAAATCTCTGCCTCTGGCTCAGGTCATGATCCCTGGGTGCTGGGATCGAGCCCCACATCGGGCTCTCTGCTCAGTGAGGAGCCTGCTTTCTGCCTACTTGTGATCTCTGTCTCTCAAATAAATAAATAAGATCTTTTTCAAAAAGGAGAGAAAAGTTTTATCTATGAAATATACAGGATTGGGGAAAATACCAGGAGCTTAATATATTGTTTTCCCCTAATGTTGGGGCTTTACAATTTTATGGGGACCCTGTGGTGTTGGTCCTCTTGTTCTTTTGGCTTGTGTTATGGGGGAAGAGCCTGCTGCATTGTTTTTCAGTCATTCTTGCTTGGGCTTATTTGCCCTGCCCCTATCAAGGGGCTGGGCTGTGATGAAATAGGCATTTCAGGCTTATGTTCTCATGGTTTTTGTTTGTTGGCAGCTTTTGGCGTCTTTTTGGAGGGTCAGAGAAAAGTATACTCTCTGCACCCAGACCTCTGCCTCAAAGAGAAACCTCAGTCTGCTCCCCTCTGAATTGTCCAGAACACACAGTCCCTGCCTCTGCAAACTCCGTTGAACACCAACCACAACCTCCCACAGGTGGTGTGCACCCTCAGTCACCGTCTCAGTGGTTGCCTGAGGCCCCCACTTGTCTCCACACTCCCACTAAAACCACTAAAGCCACTAAAACTGCAAGCAATACTGGTCCAGGTGCACCCAATCCTGGTGGCTGCCCTTCCTGGGACTGCTGTCTGGAGCTCATGCCCATGCCAGGTGCACTCAGCCCAGGCACTGTTGCAGAAACAAGTATGCACAGCAGATGTCCGTGACCCAGAGACCTTGGACTAGAGCCCGTGCTGGGTTCTCTTAGGCATGGGTGAGCAGTGGCTGTGGCTGTCCTGGGACTGTGGATTTATGTCCATACCTGTGGCTGCCCAATCCAGCAATTGCCCCTTAAGTCCCTTTGTTCTTTTTCAGTGCTGTTAACCAGTCTACAAGTTAATGCTGGTCCCAAGCGCAAGACACTTTTGTATTGGGGTAGTACTTTCCAATGAGTGGCTTCTGGTGGCTCCCTCCACCTTCTGTTTATCCTCTGATATCAGTCCGTGGACTTCCAACACTTCTGTACTTCCCCACTGATGATCTTCTGCCCCTGTAGAGATCCAGAAGTGTGTAATCTTACATCTCAGGCTGATTTCATAGGTGTTCAGAGTGCTCTGGTATATATTTAGCTCAGTTCAGGGGACTCATTGAAATAGGGTCTCCTACTCCTCCACCATCTTGCCCTCTCTAATAGAAGTGTTTTCAAATGTATGCATAGAAGCTTTAGTAACGTGCCATATAATTAACACACAAAAACTATCTGTGTAGTAAGAAAATTTCAACTAACTTCTTTCATGAAGATAGAAGTGTTTTCAAAAGTTTTTTTTTTTTTTCCAAAAGTAATGCAGTTGTGTAATCATAAAGGTTGTGGCAGAAAGCATCTGTCAATTAGCTTCTTTCTTGAATATAGAAGCATTTGCAAATGTCTGTATTGAAGCATAAGGAAAGTGCCATATACTTGGGTCCATGAAAGAACATTGCATAGAATCCATCTTTCAAATAACACCTTCTTTCATGAAGATCAAAATGTTCTCAAATACATGTTGAAGCCTATGGAAAGTTTCATATACTTAGCTCCAGGAAAGAACAGAGTATAGAAAACACCATTCAACTAATATCTTTTTTGATGGAGAAAGAGGTATTTTCAAGTTTATGTATGGAAGCATGAGGAAAGTGCCATATACTAAACTCAGTGAAACCAGTCTGTGTAGAAGTCATCCATCAGTGAGTTGTTTCATGGAGATAGGGGCATATTCACATGTTTGTGTGGAAGCATAAGGAAAGTTCTGTAAAATTAACTCTAAGAAAGAATGCTGTATACAGAGCAACACTCAACTAACATCTTTTTTGATGGACCTGGACACATTTACAAATGTATTTGTAAGGATAAGGAAAGTGCCACATAGTTAATTCACTCAAACAAAACTGTGCATTTCTATACAGTGCATCTTGCAACTAACGCCTTTCATTAAGATAGAAGTGTTTTCAAATGATTTAGAGGAAGCATTTGGAAAGTGTCATAAGCTTAGAGGAACAAGTGTGCATAGAAAGCAAAATTCACCTAAATTCTTCTTTCAAGAACCTAGAGGTGTTTATAAGTGTGTGTTTGGGAACATAAAGAAACTGCATTGTATTTATCTTAGAAAATCAAGTCTGTATTGAAAGCATCTTTCACCTACTTCTTTCATAAAGATAGAAGCATTTTCAAATGTACATGTGGATTCATAGGGAAAATGCCATATATGTAATTCAGAAAAACAAATCTGTGTAGAAAGAATCTTCAACTAACTTCTTCAATCATGAATATATAAGTATTTTCAGGGTATCATTTTATTTATTTATTTATTTATTTTATTATGTTATGTTTGTCAGCATATAGTAAATCATTAATTTTTCATGTAGTGTTCCAAGATTCATTGTTTACATATAACACTAGTGCTTCGTGCAATATATTCCCTCCTTAATACCCACCACAAGGCTCACCTATCCCCCCACTCCCCTCCCTTCTAAAACCTTCACTTTGTTCCTCAAAGTCCACAGTCCCATGAAAATGGGTTGGCTCTCCCTCCAAATCTTCCCCCTTCACTTTTCCCTTCCATCTCCTAACGTCTTCCATGCTATTCCTTATGTTCCAAAAGTTAGTGAAACCATATGATAATTGACTTTCTTGGCTTGACTTATTTCACTCAGCATAATCTTCTCCAGTCCCAACCATGTTGATGCAAAAGCTGGGTATTCATCCTTTCTGATGGCTGAGGAATATTCCATTGTATATATGGACCACATCTTCTTTATCCATTCATCTGTTGAAGGGCATCGCGGCTCTTTCCACATTTTGGCAATTGTGGACATTGCTGCTATGAACATTGGGGTATACATGACCCTTCTTCTCACTACATCTATGTCTTCAGGGTAAATACCCAGTAGTGAAATTGCTGGGTCACAGAATAGCTCTATTTTTAACTTTTGAGGAATCTCCCACTGTTTTCCAAAGTAGCTGCACCAACTTGCACTCCCATCAACAGTGTAAGATGGTTCCCATTTCTCCACAACCTCTACAAGATATTTTGTTTCTCGCCTTGTTAATTTTTGCCATTCTAACTGGTGTAAGGTGATATCTTGATGTGGTTTTTATTTGAATTTATTTGATGGCTAATGATGAGAAACCAGTTTTCATGTTTGTTAGCCATTTGTATGTCTTCTTTGGAGAAAAGTCTGTTCATGTTTTCTGTCCATTTTTTGAGTTATTATCTGTTTCTTGAGTGTTGAGTGAGGAGTTCTTTATAGATCTTGGATATCAGCCCTTTGTCTGTAGTGTCATTTGCGAATATCTTTTCCCATTCTGTGAGTTGGCTCTTTGTTTTGTTGACTGTTTCCTTTGCTGTGCAGAAGCTTTTGATCTTGATGAAGTCCCAAAATTTCATTTTTGGTTTTGTTTCCCTTGGAGATGAGTCTTGAAAGAAGTTGCCATGGCCCATGTCAAAGAGGTTACTGTCTATGTTCTGGGATCCTATGTGTCTAGGATTTTGACAGATTCATGTCTCACACTGAGGTCTTTCATCCATTTTGAGTTTATCTTTGTGTATGGTGTAAGAGAATGATTGAGTTTCATTCCTTTGTACATAGCTATCCAATTTTCCAAGCATCATTTATTGAAGTGACAGTTTTTTTTTCCCCACTGTATCTTTTTTCCTGCTTTGTCAAAAATTACTTGACCATAGAGTTGAAGGTACATTTCTGGGCTCTCTATTCTGTTCCATTTGTCTATGTATCTGTTTTTGTGCCAGTTCTGTGCTGTCTTGGTGATCACAAGTTTGTAACGTGATGACCCCAGCTTTTTTGTTTGTTTGTTTTTCAACATTCTTTTGGTGACTTGGGTTCTTTTCTGGTTCAATATAAATTTTGGGATTATTTGTTCCAGCACTTTGAAAAATGCCCATGGTATTTTGATGGGGATTGCTCTGGGCAGCATAGACATTTTTTTTTTAAAGATTTTATTTATTTATTTGTTAGAGAGAGAGAGAGAGCGAGCACAGGCAGACAGAGAGGCAGGCAGAGGCAGAGGGAGGAGCAGGCTCCCTGCCAAGCAAGGAGCCCGATGTGGGACTCGATCCCAGGACGCTGGGATCATAATCTGAGCCGAAGGCAGCCGCCCAACTAACTGAGCCACCCAGGCGTCCCAGCATAGACATTTTTAACAATGTTTATTTTTCCAGTCCATGAGCATGGAATGTTTTTCTATCTTTTTTTATCTTCTTCAATTCCTTTCATGTGTGTTCTGTAGTTCCTCAAGTATAGATCTTTACCTCTTTGATTAGGTTTATTCCAAGTTATCTTATGGGTTTTGGTTTGGTTTTGGCTATTGTAAATGGAATCCATTCTCTAATTTTTCTTACTATGGCAACGCTGTTAGTGTATAAGAAAGCAAGAGATTTCTATGCAAAGATTTTATATCTTCCCACATTATTGCATTGTTGTATGAGCTCCAGTAATTTGGGGATGGAGTCTTTTGTGTTTTCCACAAAAAGTATCATCTCATCTGTGAAGAGAGAGATTTGACTTCTTTGCCAATTTGAGTATCTTTTATTTCTTTTTGTTTTCTGATTGCTGTTCCTAGAACTTCTAGTACTATGTTGAACAACAGTGGCAAAAGTGGGCATTCTTGTCATGTTCCTGATGTCATTGGGAAGGCTCTCAGCTATTCCCCATTCAGAATGATATTCACTGTGGGTTTTTTATAAGTGGATTTTATGAAATTGAGGAATGTTCCCTCTGTTCCTATACTCTGAAGAGTTCTAATCAGGAAAAGATGCTACATTTTGTCAAATGCTTTCTCTGAATCCATTGAGAGGATCATGTCGTTCTTCTCTCTTTAATTTTTTCTATCACATTTATTAATTTGTAAATATTGAACCACATTTGCATCCCATGGATAAATCCTACCTGGTTGTAGTGGATAAGCTTTTTAATGTACTGTTGGATTCTATTAGATAGTATCTTGTTGATAATGTTGGAATTCATATTCATCAGGGATATTGGTCTGAAAATCTCCTTTTTGATGGGGTCTTTGCCTGGTTTTGGGATCAAGGTTATGTTGGCCTCATAGAAAGAGTCTGGAAGTTTTCCTTCCCTTTCTATTTTTTGTGGATAGACCCTTTAAGAATGATGTAGTGTCCTTCTGTATCTCTAACTAAACTCTTTAGCTTAAAATCTAATTTGTATGATATGAGAATTGCTACCCCAGTTTTCTTTTGTGGTCCGTTGGCATGAAAAATTGTTCCCCATCCCTTCACTTTTAGTCTGAATGTATCTTTAGGTTCCAAATGTGTCTCTTGTTGACAACATGCGGATGGGTCCTGTCTTTTTACCCAATCTGCAACCCTGTGCTCGTTCATGGGAGAATTTAGGCCATTCCCATTGAGAGTGATTGTGAAAGATACAATTTTATTGTCATCATGTTGCCTGTGAGGTCCTTGTTTCTATAGATTGTCTCTGCAAGTTTCCATTCTATATCACTCTTGGAGTATTTATTCTTTTTTAGAAGCCCCCTTAATATTTCTTTCAGGGCCAGCTTAGTGGTCACATATTCTTTTAGTCTGCCAGTACTGGAAGCTCCTTTTTTAAAATTGATTTTATTCTATGTTTTCAGTGTTCCAAGATTCATTATTTATGCATCACAAACAGTGCTCCAGGCAATACATTCACTCCTTAATACCCACCACTAGGCTCACCTATTCCCCCACCCCCTTCCCTTCCAAATCCCTGTTTGTTTCTCAGAGTCCACAGTTTCTCATGTTTCATCTCCCCCTCCATTTTCCCCCATTTCACTTTTCCTTATATCTCCATCTCCATCCCAATGACAGGCTTGCCAGATAAAGAATTCTTGGCTGCATGTTCTTCTCATTTAGTAACCTGAATATGTCTTGCCAGCCCTTTCTGGCTTTCCAGGTCTCTGTGGTCAGATCTGACGTTATTCTGATAGCCCTCCCTCTCTGTGTAAGGAATCTCTTCCCTCTAACTGCCCTTATGTGGGTTTCCTTGGTTCTAAGATTTGTGAGTTTTAGTATTCCATGCTGGGGCATTGGTCAGTTCTTCTTGACCTTGGGAGGGCTCTTCTCTGTCTCTAGGACCTGAGTGCTTGTTTCGTTCCACAGATTAGGGATGTTCTCTGCTAAGATTTGCTCAAATAAAACTCTTAGTCCTTTTTCTCTCCACCCCCTCTGGGATCCCAGTAATTCTGACATTGGAACGTTTCATGATGTCATTTATTTCTCTAATTCTGTTTTCATTGATTTTAAGGAGTTTGTTCTAGGCCTGATCCTGTTTCTTCTTTTTTTTTTTAATCAGTTTATCTTCTCAATCACTAATTTGTTCTTCTGCCTTGTTTACATGAGCTGTTCATTTGTCTAGATTAGATTTGATCTCATTGATAGCATTTTTAAGTTCTGCCTGATCAGCTCTCACTTTCCCCTTAGAGACTCTATTTTGCTATTAGTAGTTTTCTCCATTACAGCTATTGTCTGTATAACTATTAACCTGAAGCCTTTTTCTGACATCTTGCTTATATCCATATACATCAGTTCTATGGTAGCGATCACAGTCTGTTTCCTATGTTGGGGTTTCCTCCACTCAGTCTGTTCAGGGGTGGTTGAGGGAATGTACAGAGTCCAAATTATTGACCACAACCCAAAGAAAGATGCACCTGTTTTTTTTAATCTTTTTTAAAATATTTTATTCATTTATTTGACAGAGAGAGAGAGATCACAAGTAGGCAGAGAGGCAGGCAGGTTGGAGGGGGGGGGAGCAGGCTCCCCACTGAGCAGAGAGCCCGATGCAGGGCTCGATCCCAGGACCCTGAGATCATGACCCAAGCCGAAGGCAGAGGCTCCAACCCACTGAGCCACCCAGGCACCCCAGATGCACCTGTTTTATAGGGACCTTGGGGTTGTTGGACTCTTGTTCTTCCAGACTGTCTTCTGGGCGAGGGGCTTGCCATGCTGTTACTCAGACAACCCTGTTTGGGCATAGTTGCTCAGCCACATGTGGCAGGAGTCTGGGCTCAGTGAAAACCGGTTTGGGAGGCTTTTGTTCTCTGGTGGCTTTTCACATCCCTCTTGAGAGTCAGAGCAGAAGTGGTCATATCCAAACCTCTGTCACAGAACAAAGAAATTGCAGGCTTTGCAGGCTGTTCCTCAGTGAGCTCTCCAGTCCATACTGTACCTCCTTTTCTCTGTGCTGCCGAAAACCTCAGCGTCTTGGGTTGTGTGCCCTACAGCAACACACCCCCTCCTCGCTTCCAGGTCCAGGCACATCTCTGCCCTCTGTGCTTCTAAAACTTCCAGCCACATCCAGTTTGTACACACACACACACACACACACACACACACACACACACCAGAGCTCCAGATTTCAGTCTATGAGGCGGCCCTAAAGTCCTTTTCTTGCTGCTACCATTCTGAGAGTCTGTGCCTGGTACCCAGCATGGGAGGCTTTTGTGTTCCGGTGGCACAAGATCTTGGAGCTTCTTTCCCCATTCTATTTATCTTCCAATATCTTCCCACAGACTTGTTGCTCTCCATTTCATATCTCGAGACCAATCACCTGAGACACTCTGTTTGTAGAGATCCATATTTATCTTCTTACATCGCAGGCTGATTTCATGGGAGTTCAGGATGTTCTACTAGATACCCAGCTCAATTTGGGGGGGTAGGTTGAAATAGGGTCCTCTACTCCTCTGCCATCTTTGCCACTAAATTCATATCTTTCAATACTTACTCTGAATGTAAATGGACTGAATGCTCCAACCAAAAACACAGGGTATTAGATTGGATTATAAAAAAAGCAGGACCTATCCATATGCTGTCTACAATAGACTCATTTTTGAACCTAAAGTAAATTCCAGAATGGAAATGAAGAGATGGAAAACCGTTTATCACACTAATAGACCTAAAAGAAAGCAGAGGTAGCAATTCTCGTATCACATAAATCAGATTTTAAGACAAAGACTGTAATAAGAGATGTCGCTATATTATACTTAAATGATCTGTTACAACAAGAAGATTTAACAATTGTAAATATCTATGCCCCCCCAACTGGGAGCAGCCAGTTATATAAACCAATTAATAACCAAAATAAACACATGCTTGACAATAGTACATTAATATTAAGAGATTTCAACACTCCACTCAGCAATGGACAGATGATCTAAGCAGAAGATTAACAAAGAAACGAGATCTTTGAATGACATGTTAGACCAGATGGACTTCACAGATATATACAGCACATTCCAGCTGAAATCAAGAGAATACTCATTCTTCTCATGTGAAAGTGGAACTTTTTCTGGAATGAATCATATACTGGGTCACACATCAGGTCTTAATTGATCCCAAAAGATTGAGATAAATCCCTGCCTATATTCAGGCCACAATGGTTTGAAATTGGAACTCATTCATGGGAAGAAAATTGTAAGGAACTCACACACGTGGGAGTTAAATATCATCTTGCTAATGAATGAATGTGTCAACCAGGAAATTAAATAAGGACTTTCACAATTCATGCAAGGTAATGTATATGAAAACGTATCAGTTCAAAACCTCTGGTATACAGCAAAGTTGGGTGTAAGAAGGAAGTTAATAACCATCCAAGCCTCTCTCCAAAAATAAGAAAATCCCAACTGCCCAAGCTAATCTTACACCTAAAGGATCTGGAGAAAGAACAGCAAATAAAACCTAAACCCAGGAGTAGAAGGGAAATAATAAAGATTAGAGCAGAAATCAATGAATAGAAACCAGAAGAACAGTAGAACAAATTAAAATAAAAAACCGAGTAGCTGGTTCTTCAAAAGAATTAGGATCAGTAAACCTCTGGCCATACTTATCCATAAGAAAAGAGAAAGAACCAAATTAATAAAATCATGGATGAAACAGGAGTGATCACCACCAATACCAAAGAAATACAGACAATTGTTAAAACACATTATATGAGTAATTATATCCCAACCAATTAGCCAATCTGGAAGAAATGGATGCATTCCTGGAAACTTATAAACTACCAAGACTGAAGCAAGAAAAGTAAGAAAATCTGAACAGACCAATAACCAGCAAGGAAATTGAAGCAGTAATCTAAAGCTTCCTCAAAGAACAAGAGTCCAGGGTCAGATGGCTTCCAAGGGGAATTCTACCAAGCATTTAAGTAAAAAATAATACCTAATATACTGAAGTTTAAAAAAAAATAGAAATGGAAGGGAAACTTCCAAACTCCTTCTATGAGATCAACATTTCCTTGATCCCCAAACCAGAAAAAGACCCCACCAAAAAGAAGAACTACAGACCAATATCCTTGATGAACATGGATGCCAAAATACTCACCAAGATACTAGCCAATAGGATCCATCAGTACATTAAAAAGATGATTTACCACGAGAAAGTGGGATTTATTTCCAGCATGCAAGGGTGGTTCAATGTTCACAAATCGATCACCATGAATAGAGCACATTAATTAAAAAAAAAAAGACAAGGGCCATCTGATCCTCTCAACTGATGCAGAGAAAGCATTTTACAAGATACAGCATTCATTACTGATTAACATGCTTCAAGGTATAAGGATAGAGAGAACATACTCAATATCTTAAAAACCATCTATGAGAAGCCCACAGTGAATGTTGTTCTCAGTGCAGAAAAACTGAGAGCTTTACCCTTCAATCAGTAATATGACAGGGATGCCCACTCTCACCGCTGCTGTTCAACATAGTACTAGAAGTCCCAGCCTCAGCAATAAGACAACAAAAAGAAACAAAAGGCATTCAAATTGGCAAAGAAGTCAAACTCTCCTAATTTATAGATAGCATGACATTATATGTGAAAACACAAAACACTCCATGCACAAATTGCTAGGACTCATAGAGTAATTTAATAATGTGGCAGGATACAAAATCAATGTATAGAAATCAGTTGCATTTCTATACACTAACAATGTGACTGAAGAAAAATTAAGGAATTGATCCTATTTACAATTATAAATGGTAACTCTGTGTGTATGTGTGTGTGTGTGTGTGTGTGTGTGTGTGTGTGTATGGCAATATACCTAGGAATAAATCTAACCAAATAAGTAAAGGATCTGTACTCTACAAACTATAGAACACTTATGAAAGAAATTGAGGAAGACATAAACAGATGAATAGATATTCCATGCTCATGGATTAGAAGAAATATTGTTAAAATGTCTATGCTGTCCAGAGCAAGCTACACATTCAAAACAATCCCCATGAACTTACCATCAATGTTTTCACAGAGATAGAATAAGCAAACCTAAAATCTGTATGAAAACACAAAACACCCCCAAACTGCCAGGGTAATGTTGAAAAAGAAAAACAAAGTTAGCACATTACAATGCCTGACTTCAAGCTATATTACAAAGCCATAGTCATCAGGACAGTATGGTATCAGCACAAAAACTGACGCATAGATCAATGGAACAGAATGACAAGCCCAGAAATGGGCCCTTAAATCTATGGCCAACTAATCCTCCACAAAGCAGGAAAGAATATCCAATGGAAAAAGACAGTCTTTTCAATAAGTGGTGCTGGTATAATTGGACAGACACATGCTGAAGAATTAAACTAGACCATTCTGTTACACCATACACAATAATAACCTGAAAATGGATGAAAGACCTAAATGTGAGGCAGGAATCCATTAAAATCCCAGAGGAGAACACAGGCATCTTTGACCCTGGCCACAGTAAGCAGCAAGACCTGGCACTAAAGACAAGGGATGCAAAAGCAAAAATTTACTGTTGGGATTCATCAATAGGAAAAGTTTCCACACAATGAAAAAAGCAATAAATAAAATTAAAAGGCAAATGATGGAATTGGAGGAGATATTTGTAAATGATGATACAGCTAAAGGGCTGGTATCTAAGATCTATGAAGAATTTCTCAAACTCAACAGCCAAAAAACAAATAATCCAGTCAAGAAATGGGCAGAATATATAGACACCTCTCCAGAGAAGACATACAGAGGATTAAGAGACACATGAAAGAATGCTCCATATCACTAGCCATAAGGAAATGCAAATCAACACCACAATAAGATACCACCTAAAACCAGTCAAAATGGCCAAAATTAACAAGGCAGTAAACAGAAAAAATGTTGCTGAGGATGTGGAGACAGGGGAATCCTCTTAACTGTTGGTAGGAATGCAATCTCTTAACAGCCAAACTGGAAAACAGTATGGGGATTTCTCACGAAGATAGAAGCATTTTCAAATGTATATGAGGAAGCATATGGGAGTGCCATATACTTTAGGATAAGAAACAACGATGTAGAGAAATATTCAGTCTTTTATAAAAAAAAATTTTGAGAGAGAGAGAGAGTGCACAACTAGAGAGAGTAGCAGAGGGAGGATAATAGGCCCTCCACTGAGTAAGGGGCCTGATATAGGGCTTGATCCCAAGAAAGGACTCTAAACTGCCATTCAATTGGCGTCTACTATCTCAGGACTATAACCCAAATCCCAGCCCTGGATGTGGCCCTGACAAGACCCAAACCCTAGTTGTGAGGCTCAAATGGATTCTGGATATCTGGGCCATGTCAGGCTAATCAGGCAACAACAAAGACATTGGAAACCCTGTGATGTGTAAGCCCTGGGGATGATGTTGGACACCATGATTCTAGTGAAGATCCTAAACCTCAGGGACATTAGGAATATCTCCTGGAGGCCAAAGGGAAAAGCCACTGCTCCCCCTAATGCTAGCCCTCAAATCAGAGCTCAGAGCAGGTCTTCACAATGCCATCAAATAGACTCTGCCCATCTCCCGGACGGTAACCCTAATTCTGGCCCTGGATGTGGAACTTAATGTGCCCAAACCCTAGTTCTGAGGGTGTGGTGGCTTTGGTTCACCTGAATAATGCCAGACTAATAAATCAGGAACACAGAAGGAAACCATGCCACATGCAACCCCCAGGTGTTGCTGGACTACAGGGTTCAAGCCAACCTTTAAAACTCAGCAACACTGTGAGCATCCCACTGAGGGAAAACTGAAAGCTGAAAACTGAAAAACTTTTTTCTTGTCCTCAGATCAACCTTCATGGCACATTTCTGCACTGTCCTTTAGTGGGCCCAACTGTCTCCCAAGCACCCATCCTTGCCCTTAGCTCTGCCTCCATGGCTGAAAATGTGTAATGTTAGGTCTAATGGCACAGTGGATTTGCAACACCGGGACAATGCTTAACTACTCAAGCTGGAACACAGAATGAAACCAATGTACTTGCAAGTCCCCTGGCTCCATAGTAAGAGCATGATTCTAGTGAAAATCATTACCCTCAGTGCAGCATCCTTAGCTCCCTAGATCCAAATGGGAACTGGGAACCTAACCCGAAATATGCCTCAATTAACTCCCCCAGGTAGATCTCCACAGTGTATTTGAATAAGCCACTACCCCTTCCTAGACTGGAACCCTAAACCTACCCCTGATTGTGGTTGTGGCACTGACAGGACCTGACAAAATTTTCAAGTGCACAGTGGATTTGGGACACCTGTAAAATGCCAGACAACATAGGCAGGAATACAAAAGGAAGCCCTTCCTAATTCAACTCCAAGATTTGGGCAAGAGAGCTGGAGTCTATCAAAAATCAAACCCTCGGGGACACCTGGGTGGCTCAGTGGTTAAAGCCTCTGCCTTCGCCTCAGGTCATGATCCCAGGGTCCTGGGATGGAGCCCCGCATCGGGCTCTCTGCTCAGCAGGGAGCCTGCTTCCCTCTCTCTCTCTCTGCCTGTCTCTCTCCCTACTTGTGATCTGTCTCTCCATCAAATAAATAATCAAAATCTTTAAAAAATATTAAACCTCCATAAGAAAAACCCTTACCCACACCAACAGCATCTCCTGGGGCCAAAACAGAAGCTCAAGCCTCACCCTAATGTCAATCACAACACATCCCTCAGGTCATGTCTCCACATGGCCATTTGATACACTCCAATTGCCTTCCAGGCACTCAGAGGAACCCTGGAAAGCCCTCTTGGGCCAAAAGGGCCCAAACCCCTGGCCTGAGATTGCAAATCCATCATAACCTGGCCCCTGTCAGGCTACTCAGACAAGAAGACAGAGTTAAGCTGTGCCACATGCAGCTCCTAGTGTCTATTGGGAAAGCATGATTCTAATGAAAATCCTAAACTTCACCACTACTATCACCATCCCACTGAGACCAAACTGGAAGCCAGAGCCTCACCTGAAAGATAGTCCTCAGCTCAGTCCCTGGGCAGATGTCTGCACTGCCATTGAATCGGTTCCTATCACCACCTGGACTTGAACCCTAATCCTAGCCCTGCCTGTGGCAATGAAAGGGCATGGACTCTCAGTCTGAGGGCACAAAAGATTTGGGACACCTGACCAATGCCAGAATACTCGGGCTGGAGTGTAGGAGGAAACTGGGCCACATGTAGTCCTGGGAATGGAGTGGGAGATAATGGTTCTAGTGAAAAGCCTAACCCTCCTCAACATCATCAGCATCCCCCTGAGGCCAAACAGCAAGCGGGGCATCCACCTATTGCTGGTCCTCAACACATCCCTCAGAGCAGGTCTCCACACTGCCATTGGAACAGCCACTACTATATACTATAGCCTGAGCACTCATCCTACCCACAGCAAAACCTGTGACAAGGACTCAACTAAACCCTCAGGGCCAGCCTCCTCACTGTCATCTCATAGGTTCCTACCAATCTCCCGGCCCCTCAACCTAACCCTAGCCAAGGCATGGCTCTTAGCACTGTGTGGGCCTAATGCTATAAGGCTGAGGAAGACGAGATTTGGGGTATAAGACTGGTGCGGGAAGAATCAGGTAAGAGTAAAGATGGAATCTGTGCTTCATGAAACCACTGGGAAGGAGGTACAGAGCATAATTCTAGCAATAACCTGACCCTCAGCCCCACCATGTACCTAGTCATTGACACCGGAAGCATAATGTTGAGTGTCATCCTAAGGCTCACCCTCAACTCAGCCCTCAGGGCAGGCCTCCACACTGCTAACTTATTTTTTTTTCTGCTAACTTATCATATAAGGCCCCTGCAGCCTCCTCAAGGAGAACCCTAGCCCTGGCTATGCCTCTGATAGGACCAGAAACGTAGGACTGAGGCTTCAGTGGATTGGGGACACCCAGCAGATACCAGACTACTCATACAAGAGCATAGAAGAAAGCTGGGCCACATGAAACTCCCAGAATGGAGCAGGAGGACAGCATTCTTGTGAAAATTTGAACCCTCTCAAACACCATCAGCATCCCCCTCAGACCAAACTAGAAGCTGGAGACTCATCCTAATGCTAGTCATCAACACAGATCCTAAGGAAGGACCCCTCACTACCATTGAATCATCCTCTAACCTCTCCTGGACTAGAACTTTAACCCTAGTCCTACCCATGGCAAGGACTTAAACAAACACTCTGTCAGAGGGCATAATGGACTTGGGGCACCTGGCTGATGTCCGACTGCTCAGGAAAGATACAAAAGGAAACCACACTTCATGCACCCCCAGAACAGAGCAGGAGAGCAGAATTCTGGAGAATATCGAACCCTCCTCAACACTATCAGCATCCTGCTGAGGACGAACCTAAATCTGAGTGCCACACTAGTTCAAGACATGCACACATCCCTCAGGTTAGGACTCTGCACTGCCATCAGATAGTCCCCTAATGTCTTCAGGACTATAACTCAAACTGCAGTCCTCGATTGGGCACTGACCAGAACCAAAGCCTAGCTGCGAGGATCCAATGGAGATTGGGCAGCTGGGCCATGCCAAGTTAATCAGGCAAGAACAAAGTCATTGGAAACTGGGTGAAGTGCAACCACCAGGATTGCTGCTGGAACCATGATTATAGAGAAGACCCTAAGCCTCGAGCACTAAAAGCATCTCCCTGAGGCCAAATATGGAGTAAGTGGCTCCCCCTAAGACTGGCCCTCAACTCAGCCCAAAGGGAGTTTCTCCATACTGCCTTGGAATATGTGCATAACATCTCCCAGATTCTCACCCCAATTCTAGTAATGGCTATGCCTCTCCCTGGGCTAAGTCTGAGGAATGATGTGGTATGGGACACAAGACTGGGGCCAGCCAGACAAATCCCCCATGAATGCAGAAGCAAACAATGCCATGGACAACCACCAAGGTGGATCTCATAGCATGATTCTGGTTAAAATGTGACATTCAACAGCAAAATGGCCCTAGGACCTGAGATCAAACCTTAAACCTGAGATTCATCCTAAAGATTGCCCTCCACTCAGGTCTCAGGGCAGTTCTAGACCCTGTGATCAGACAGACTTCTACCATCTCCCAGAGAGTAATCCTACCCCTCTCTGGATCTGTGGAACTTACTGTACTTGAAACCTACTTCTAAGGGTGGAAAGCATCTGGGGTGTCTGACTAAAGCTAGACAAATCAGTAAGGAACACAGACAGAAGAGATGCCACTTGCAACCCCATGGTGTTGCTGGAAGACAGGATTCTAAACCAAAACTTGAATCTCAGCCACATTGTGAGCTTCCCCTCACACTCCAGGGGCAAGCCCAAGTATTGAGCATGACATTAATGCCAGCCATCCACTCAAGCCCTCAGAATAGAACTCAGAATTACTATCAGATGGGGGCCTAATGTCTTCAGGAAAATAAGTCAAACTCTGGTCCTGGATGTGGCTCTGACCAGGCCCAAACCCCAGTTGCGAGACTGCAATGGACTTTGCATAATGGGACCATGCCAGGCTAATCAGGAAAGGAAAAAAAAAAATAATCGGAAACCATGTGACGTGCAAACCCTGTGAATGTTGGTGGAGACCATATTTCTTGTGGTGACTTTACACTTCAGGAACACTAGGAGCATCTCCTGAAGCCAAATGGGAAACCAGCTGCTCCTCCTAATGCTACCCCTCAACACAGGCCTTACCGCTGGTCTCCACCCTGCTATTGTAGAGACTTCTACCATCATATTGGGATCAAGGTAATGCTGGCTTCACAAGAACAAGTTTGGAAGTTTCCATCCGATGTCTATTTTTTGAAATTGTATCAGTTTTTTCCTCTTTACATGGTTGGTAGAATATCCCAGGGAAGCCTTCAAGGCATGGACCCTTGTTTCTGGGCAGTTTTTGATTACTCCTTTAATTTCCTCGCTGGGCTATTGGTCAGTTTTGATTTTCTGCCTCTTCCTATTTCAATCTTGGTAGTTTATTATAA
>ML094156.1:0-32057 GCA_003697995.1 Taxidea taxus jeffersonii
ACAAACCAAAAGAGACTCTTAATGTCATAAAACAAACTGAGGGGGATGGGGTGGAGAGGGGTTGGTAGAGGGTGGTGGGGTTACATTATATGTTTAAATAAAAATAGCTTAAATTAAAAAATTAAAAGAATAAAAAACAATGATAATTTAAAAAAACACAGAAATTATGATATGAAGGGATTTTATCCTCTGAAATAATAAAAATATTTTAAAATTATTTACAATATTCATTATATTAGTGAAAAATTAAACACAGCCTAAATGTCCAATAACAGAGGAATGATTAAATAATGTATGGCATGTCTAAATGGTTTAAAAAGGTCAAAAAACATAATCCAATTTCTAGTGAAGGATGTTGAACTACATGAGGAATGTTCATAATAAAACATTAAATAAAAGGCCAAACTGACTCTTAATTGTAGAGAACAAACTTATGGTTACCAGGGGGAGGTTGTTGCGGGGTTGGGTGAAATAGGTGATGGGGATTAAGGAGTGCACTTGTTGTGATGAGCACTGTGTGTTGTATGGAATTGCTTAATAACTATATTGTACACCTGAAACTAATATAAAACTCCATGTTAACTGGAATTTAAGTAAAAGACTTCAAAAAATGTTCCTTTGTAGTTTATATATAGTAGATTGTACATCCCAGATTCTAAGTCAAACCCTTTCATCTAGGTTCCCTGTCTTATGCAAGTTGGTGTGTATCCCGGGACTTCCAAGTACTTTGCATATTTGTCTGAACAAAATCTAAGGTGAGTCCACAGAAAGAAAAAAAAAAACTCAGAGTGCATTTCCAAACCAAATGTTAATGATTTAGGATTATCTCTTTCCTCTCTCCCCTTTTAACTTATGTTATCCCTCTCCCTCCTACTTAGCAGCATGAAAATTTAAGATATTTTAAATTTAATTTTTAAATTTAATGAAATGCTTTGAGTTGCACAAAATTGGCCTCATGAGGCCTAGGAGTATTCATTTTAAAGCAATCAAAAGAACTGCCAACGCCTTGCCAAAGCCTCATCCCATAAAGATTATCCTAAGGCTATTTCTCTGCCTTACTCTCTGAACAACCTTTCTTGGAGAAGCTTCAAGGTCTTGGTTTGATAACTGGTTGAAAAATTTGTTTGCTTGTCCTCTTCTGCAACCTTTATGCACTTATGTTGTAAATTATGTCTGCTGATGGTTCTTCTGTTTCAGAACTCATGCTATTTGCTATTGTTGTCAAAGGCCTAACATTAGCAGAATCCCTAGTTGTACCTATGGTAAGGAACCAAGGTGATTGCCCTGGTCTCCTTGTTAGGGGAAATGAGGGATACACACTATTGGCACCTATACAGTTATTTATCTGGTAGACACAAGGGTAACTGGCCTCTACCAGAGTATGCCAAACAATACATGAAGTTCACCTAACATTAATTCTTAGCCTTTCTCTTCACATGAGAACCAAGACATAAATATTGCCCAGAAAAGGATATTCCTATCTATATAAATGATACTGCTTATTTACAAACTCTTTTCCAGAGCACATGGGTTGCTCAGTTGGTTGAGTGTTCAACTCTTAGCTTCAGCTCAGGTCATGATCTCAGGGTCATGGGATTGAGCCCCGGGTCGGGCTCCACACTCAGCCCAGATTCTGCTTGTCTCTCTCCCTCTCTCCTTCCCCCCCACTCTCTTTATCTCTAAAATAAATAAATAAATAAATAAATAAAATCTTAATTAAAAAATAAAAGTTATTTTCTGGGGCACCTAGGTGGCTCAGTCAATTAAGTGTCCAACTGTTGATTTTGGCTCAGGTCCTATCTCAGGGTCATGAGATCAAGGCCCATGTCAGGCTCTGTGCTCAGCAGAGACTCTGCTTGAGCTTCTCTCTCTCCCTGCCCTACCCTTGTTCATGTTCTCCAGAAAAATAAATACATAAATTATTAAATAAATAAATAAAATCTTTAAAAATAAAAGTTATTATCCATTTGTTTTATTTTAGCCTTATTTCACTACATACAAATATGGAAGTTAGAGTAGGAAAGCACATAGGATTTGTCATCAATGTTCCATTGAAAAGCCTTAATAATATCACAGATTATATACCAACACATATCTATTGAGCATGGACTGCAAAGATGGTGTTACCTGAATAATTTACTTACAGCAATAAGTTGTAAAAGCAATCTGTGCTATAATATTTCATAGAGTTAGAGCAGTAAGGGTCTTATTCTTTTGTGTGCACAGTGAGGGAAAAGAATAAGACTTAGGCTTCAAGGACTATCTTCGTTTCTTAGTTAGCAACATAATAGTCTGTGGGGACACTACAACCATTCTACATCTTTTATCCTGGGTTCAGGAAAGGTATCCAATATTTTAATTTGTAGCATTTTTACCAATCTGATTATGTTCTGGTGCAATATGGATGACTGCCTATGATTGGTGTTGAGTAGAGTCAGAATTGAGAATTGACTTTCACATCTTCATGCTTATGTGATATTGAGCAAATTAATGTTCCTCTTTGAGCTTTAGTTCCTTATCTGTTATGGAGCATTAATATTGTCTAGATTTTTGGTGATAAGTAAGATAATAAAAATGATTAGCATCTGGCTCATAGTAGTCTCAATGTTTATTAGTAATAGTAGTATAAATAGTACAAGTAATAGAAATAGTAGAAGTAGAAGTAGTAGAGTTGTTTTTTTTAATTTTAGCTTGCTATTTCACTGATTATTAAACACAAATTACTGCTTGCCATGCTGGAGATCAGTTTGCTGAAGTTTCCCTGAAGGAAAAAAAAGCAAATGTGTTTGATTATCTTTTGCTTTAGTATATGTGCTGCCAAAGAGAGCACTGGTTATCTTTTGTTTTAAGATATTTTTAAAAAGTTTTAGCTATGGTGATATTTAAACTTTTGTCTTCCTCATGTGAATTTATTTTAGGGGTTGAAAATTCACCACAGGGTTTGAATTTTTTCCTGAAAGTAAAACTAAAGCAGTTAGTATGACAAGACAGACATGAAAAGTTAGTTGGAGGGAAACAAATTACTCTATTTTAGCATTCATATTCCTGAATGTCAAGTGTAAATGTAACTACACAGCAGAACTTGTATCCCCAGTAGAAAGTTCATCCAGAAGATTTTCAAGTTAAGCAAAAGTCAGGCACATTGGCAAATACTGGGAGGCTACCTCTAACATTATTCCTGATAGAAGAGGGCTAGATACCATAGTAGCTGGAATTTCTATCCAGTAGGATTCAATTCTTGAAGAAGCAGAAAGCCTCAATATAAACTGTACCGCAATTACAAGGCAGCCCCACAACATGGACCTTGAGGGCAACACAGACTCATCATTTTATTCATTTATTCAACAAACATTTATTATTTTATTTTATTTTTTAAAAGATTTTATTTATTTGACAGACAGAGATCACAAGTAGGCAGAGAGGCAGGCAGAGAGAGGGAGGAGAAAGCAGGTTTCCTGCTGAGCAGAGAGCCTGATGCAGAACTCGATCCCAGGACCCTGAGATCATGACCTGAGCCGAAGGCAGAGGCTTAACCCACTGAGCCACCCAGGCACCCTCAACAAATATTTATTGATCATATAACTCTAGAAAGGCACTAAACAAGGGTACATTTACATAGATTTTAGAAATCACTGATAGATTTTCAATATATCCTCTTAACTCTAGGAACAGTATAAATTTGTCTGATAAATATTAGGACTAGCATTTGACTTCTGCTCCTTTTGTAATTATATGTAGTGCACTTTCAAGGCATCAACAGATCTGAAAGCATATCCCCCTACACTGAATTCCAATAACACATGCATCAGAATTGTATTGATTTTGTCTCCTTACTTCTGATATTTGGAATTCTAGAAGGCTAAACTAAGAAGGAAATATTTCAATTCCAGTGAGGTAGACTGTATTACTTCAGAAAGGCATTAGTCATTGTGACTTAAAGTGGATTAAAGCATAATTACAGTTATTTGTAGGAAAAAATAAAATATAAATATTAAAATCAAGTAATGGTCTATGTCTTATACAACCCGTATGTTTGACATATTACTTAATCCTGAACACAGTAGGTGACTCCTCCCTTGAAAAATAGTTTGTTTCAGGATCTACTTCCAGTGTGAGACAATCATATATATCTACTGAACTGTAAGTGTGTTTATGGAAGCTGGTCAAAAGCACTTATAGCCTTTCTGCTATTTAGATGATTATAACGTAAGCTTTGCACAAAGAAAGTGAAAATTTTCCTATAACTGAAAACATCTTGAACTCTTCAAGGCTCACATAACTTCAGGGAAATGGAAACCACATTTTTTACTGTGTCTTATGTCTTACCACAGAATGGAAAAAAGGATTGGGGTTTGGTGGGGGGAGTGGAGGAGTATGGTCAATAGAGGGGAAACTATTATATTCTGGCACTTAAACTCCTTCAATATAGGGTTATGGGTGGGGGTGTGTATGTGCCTTTTCATAGGTCAGTGTCATCTAGAAAATGCACCCTCAGCTTTGGCTGAGGAGAGATATATCTAATATTTTAAAAACTTAAATCGATCACAACAGTATGTACTTAGTGCCTACAATGGGAAGAAAAGGGAAGCATAAAAGACTGTTTTTGATACAACTACAACTTAGTTAAGGTGACAAAACATACACAGATTGTGACAAATCATGAGTCACTAAGTTAGTGCCATCAGCATTTACCATGAGGGCAAACATGTAGCTTGAGAGCTATTGGGAAGAAATTCTCTGACTCAACCTTTTACAAATCACTCCATCAATCAATAGTCAATGAGAATAGCTCAGTAAGTTTTAGGCACCATTTTTTTTGTGTGTGTGAATATTTCTAGAAGTAGCTTTCCACTAATGTTGCACCAATGGATGATTTGGTAAATGCCTATAAGAGTCAGGGGTATTTTAATAAATTGTACCAATTAGCCATTTTGTATAGAATGTCTTTTCTGACCACATATCCAGTAATGTGTACTGCTACAGTCTCAAAATTGTACCATCTGTCACAGAAAAGGAAGAGCTCAGGTTTCTCCCAACTGTACTTAACCCTACTGTTTTACTTCTCTAAACAGAGCATTAACATAGAGCTGATTGCACATTCAAATACCACCATAGGCAGCAAAGAGACAATTCAACACTCCACACATTCTCTTGCTATCTAGCCTCCCTCTGGACCTTCTAATGAGTCCTGCTTGATGGAAAAAGGAATTAAAACATGTCCCTCTTAGTTAATTCTACTAAGGAAAGACATCTCTGTGAAAGCAAGTGTCATTGAGTTATGAGTCATTCTTAGACATGTGATTATCACCCAAAGTCTAAATGTCAACTCTTTTTGGATTAGCCTGGCTGACACTGACCTGCCAAACTAGAAGATGGGATTGTTGTGTACAGATCTTGCTTGGCCTGGTAGCTTGTAGCACCAGTAGGTCCTGTATATTCTCTCTCTTCTCTGCAGACTTCTCTCCTTTAGCATAATAAACACACTTTGGTCTTTCCCATCCTCAAAAACCACTCCCTCAGTTTAAGAATCCCTCTTGCTATTGCCCTGTCCAGTCTTTTACAAAAAAAAATACTTAAAAGATTATCTCATATTCACTGTTTTCTTTTCCTTAATTCCCAGTCACTGTTTTTGCTAAGGTCACCAGTGACCTTCATATTTACAAACCCAATGAATAATATTCTGCCATATTACTTGATTACTTGATATCTCTTATGTATATGACATTCACACTTAAAATTTCATTTTCTCTTGGCTTTCATGATACTCCCCTGGGTTTTTTCTCCTTAACCATTGGCAAACCCTTTTCAGTGTCTTTCATGGTTTTTTCATTCTTCATGGGATTCTTCTGCAGTTGTTTAAAAACTGGTATTACCCCTGGTGTTCATCCTTAGCCTTCTGCTGTTCTTATTCTATAGTATTCTTTTGAATGATTTGTTCCAAACCATGGCCTAATTGTTTGATGATTTCTAAGTCTGTACCTCAGATACCTAAGTCTATACCTCTGATGATTTCTAAGTCTATACCTCAGAACTCTTAATTGTATTCCAGATTCATGTCCAAATTGGTTAAGTAATATTTCCACCTGGATGTCTCACAAACATATCACACTCAGCATGTACAAAGCCAAACCAATCTTGTTTCCTTGAAAATTTCCTCCTAGTTCTATGGTACCACCATGCACATGGTTTTGTTAGTCAAAAATCTGTAAGTCATCACATATTCTTCTTTTTTCTTCCTACTAACATTCATTCACCCATTCACAAAATCATGTTGCTTCTGTCTTGGTAACACTAGCATTGGTTTCCTTCAATTTCATTCAAACTTTAATCTTTACCACCTAAATTCATGTATATTTCTTGCGTGGTTAACAACAGCTTCTTTCCTTTCCTTTCCTTTCCTTTCCTTTCCTCTCCTCTCCTCTCCTCTCCTCTCCTCTCCTCTCCTTTCCATTCCTTTCCTTTCCTTTTTCCTTTCTTCTTTTCTTTTCTTTTTTCAGTGTTCCAAGATTCATTGTTTATGTACCACACCCAGTGCTCCATGCAATATGTGCCCTTCTTAATACCCACCACCAGACTCCCCCATCCTCCCACCTCCTCCCCTCCAAAACCCTCAGTTTGTTTCTTAGAGTTTCTGAATTGATTTCCATCCAATTCATCTGTCACATTGACATCAGAGTGGATCACATCAGTATACTGACTTAAAAATCTTCTCTGATTTCCTACTATTTTCAGGATAAAAGTTTAAATTTTTTAGCAGAATACAAAAACTCTTCATGACCTCTACTTATTCCACTAGCTTCATTTCTATCACTTCTGTACATGAGCACTTTATTCCATTTATCAAAATATATTTAATTCCCTCAAATAAATCACATTAATGCAATCTGAATAACATTTAATAACTAGGGGTTAGCAAAATTTTTTGTAAAGAATCAGATAGTAAATAATTCATGCTCTGCCAGCCATACAGTTTCTGTGCAACAACTTTACCAATGTAGTGTGAAAATGGCCAGAAATAATCCATAAACTAAATGAAAGGGCATGACTATGTTCTATAGGAAAACTTCATTAAAATATTATATTATTTATTAACATATTATTATAAATATAATGTATAAAATATAATATAATATCATATATTTAATATTTAATTATACAATTTTATAATGATTAATTATCATTATTACTTATAATGATTATGATCATATATAACATAATAGTATGATTAATTATTTATATATAATTTTATGATATTAATAATAGTATGATAATATTATTAAATATATATTATATGTAAAATATATAATATATGATATACAATATGGAATATTATATCTTAAAATTAAAATGTTTATTAAATTTTTATTTAAATAATATTAAAATATTAAATATTAAAATAGGCACTGGTTAGATTTGGTCCTTGGGTCATAGTTTGCTTATATTTGAACAGGATAACCATAGTGTATAAAGAAATCCTGTCTTGAATTCCTTTATAAAGTTAAAATCTAATTTTGATTTTCTTTATCAATTAAGGTTTTCAAATGTTAGGTTTACTTAAAATAAGATATGCCATACTCAAGACATTATGTAAAAGTCATTAATCTCAGAAAGCGATAGGACCAAAGAATAATTAATTTCTACCCATAAATTAACTTCCTGATCATAATATAGACTTAAGCTTTCCTAAGCAGTCCATAAGTCTGTACTTTCTCTTGGAAAATAAACAACCTTCAAAGAAATATTTGCTTTATGAGATTTGATGTAGTTACTTATCTTAATGGTGTATTTTCATTTTTCCTAATGCTAAAGTTTCTTGTAAATCATTTCTTGTCTGATTCTAGGTGTTTGTGTTTGCAGAGGAGGGGGAAGTCCAGGGTCTGATAAATGTTGGGCATGTCAGGGAAAGACTGATGTTATCAAATGCTCCTTTGACCTATTATATCATTGGGCATGCAGACTAAGTGTCCTTGCTCTGAAGGAAACTAAAAATAAAAATGCTTAGGGTATCTTTATTTCTAGAAATGGAGGTAATTTTTTTAAAGATTTTATTTATTTATTTATTTGACAGGCAGAGATTACAAGTAGACAGAGAGGCAGGGAGAGAAAGAGAGAGAGAGGAGGAAGCAGGCTCCCTGCTGAGCAGAGAGCCCGATGTGGAGCTTGATCCCAGGATCCTGGGATCATGACCCAAGCTGAAGGCAGTAGCTTTACCCACTGAGTCACCCAGGCACCCCCGAGGTGGTAAATTTTTGAAAATATGATTCTGGGGGTGCCTGGTGGCACAGTCAGTTAAGCATCTGTCTCTTGGTTTAGCCTGAGGTGATGATCTCAGGGTCATGAGATAGAGTCACACATTGGGCTCCACATTAAGTGCAGAGTCTGCTTAAAGACACTCTCCCCATCTTTTTCTTCCCCTTCTCCCCCACTGTGTTCTCACTCTCTCTCAAATAAATAAATAAATCTTAAAAAACAAGAAAATCTGATTTTGACATCTGATGTAGTGGGTGATCATTAAGGAAGGCTTTGATAATTTCCTCTGAAGTAGAAGGAAAAAAAATAGAGTCAAACCAAGGATTTCCTCCTATATATGTAAGTAGAGTGGATGGTTGTCTGTGGACTAGTTCTTTTGAGCCTCCCCCCAAGTCTCCCTTACCATACTTTCAAATGCCAAGCATATTGACATCTCCTCCCATACTGTTCCCCTTTCCAGAGATAAATCTGATAAATTCAGTGTGCTAATTTTCTAAAGAACATTTGAATTAAGGCAATGTTCTTAAATAATAAGTCAAGTAAGAATAAATTGTTATCAAGAAGGAGTAACACATGAAGCAATTATTGCCCATTGACAACCATAGTATGAGATTATTATCTTTTGTCCTGTGGATGAGGCTGAAAGGGGATACTAGAGTCACAAGAAAGAACTTAGATCTTTCACAGCATGGATCAACAATATCAGCCCTGGACTACTTACATGTAAATGAACATGTAAGGAGAAAAAAAATCTTATTTTAGATAATGGATATTTAGGTTTCTTTGTTATAGCAGCACAGCCTTCTATATCATAACTAGTTTACATGACTTATTATTGTAATCATCTATCAATATGCAAAGGATCTAGTTTATGTTTCAGGCTACTAAAATAACTTATAGAGCAGTTAGGAACTTGGCTATAAGATACTTTAAAAAAAAAAGATTTATTTATTTATTTGAGAGAGAGCGAGAGAGCATGAGCAAGCACAAGTAGGGGGAGGGGAAGACGGAGAGAATCTCAAAGTCTCCACTGAGTGAGAGGCCTGGACTTGAGCTGAAATTATGAGTCAGATGCTTAACCAACTGAACCACACAGGTGTCCCTGAGATAATCTTAAGATTTTATTAAGTATTTATGAACACTAAGAGTCATATGTGTATATCCAGGAAAAAGAGAGTTGTGTATAAACTGAGCCAAGTCTCTTCTTTCTGGGTCTCAGTTTCCTCAACTGTATGAGAAGGAGTTGAACCACATGATTTCTGAGGCTTTTTCATTTATAAAGGTTATGATTCTAAGATTCTACAGGTTCTATGCATTTTTGCTTGCAAGTGATTTGATAAGACCAATCAAGGAAAGAGAATGGGATTTAGAAACTGGTGAGAGAAAAACAATATTTAAGCCTGAATTATGGCTACAAGAAGTTGACTCTTAAGTGTTTTTAATACTATGGTAATGACATCTAACATTTGCATCCTCAAAAGTGAGCCATTTTATTCTGAGAAATCTGCTTCTATTTTGACAGATGGAACTTTTTGTTTCTAAAGTGGTGCCAAAGATAATTGCCCGCTTTCTCCAATTCCCACACATTCTCTTAGTTTTCCCTTTCATAGGCAATATCTGAAGTACACTTAAGCTTAATAGGACAAGGCAGTCTCCAAATGTATGGCATTGTGATCACTGCCATGTTCTTCTCTACTTCCCTTTGTAGCTTTCCTTTTTCATGTCAAATACCTTCCTTTATGATGCAAAGTACGTATAATGGAGGAAAAGGAAGTGGTTACCTGCTTAAAATTGAGAGATAGAATTGCTGGACTCATGAAATCCTTCAAGTGTGATTCCTTCAATCTGTGATTAATCTATCAATACTACACTCAAAGAGAATGGGACACTGACTCACTTCAGCAAACCTACCAAGTTCAAAATGCTTTAATCTGAGAATAGTCATTAAATGCTTCTTTTTTTTTAAAGATTTTTATTTATTTATTTTACAGACAGGGATCACAAGTAGGCAGAGAGGCAGGCATAGAGAGAGGGGGAAGCAGGCTCCCTGCTGGGCAGAGAGCCCAATGCGGGGCTCCATCCAAGGACCCTGAGATCATGACCTGAGCTGAAGGCAGAGGCTTTAACCCACTGAGCCACCCAGGCGCCCCTCATTAAATGTTTCTAATTTAGCTGTAACAAATAGTTCTGGCCCCAGAAAAGCAAGTTTTGACAGATAAAAGCTATGATGAAGACTTACTTAAATGACAATTTAGCGGCAATTCCTATGAAAAGAGTGTATCTGTGAGTCATAATAGACTTGGTTATGCCACAACAATCATCCACATATCTATCTTAAAAGAGAGAGGCTTATTTTTTATTTAGGTTTCGTGTGTAATATAGTTTGGTGGGGTGGAGGCTCTGTCTATGGTCACTCAAGGAGGACTCATCTTTTTTTTTAAATTTTTTTGAAGATTTTTTATTTATTTATTTGACAGAGAGAGAGATCACAAGTAGGCAGAGAGGCAGGCAGAGAGAGAGGAGGAAGCAGGCCCCATGCAGAGCAAAGAGCCCGATGCGGGGCTTGATCCCAGGACCCTGAGATCATGACCTGAGCTGAAGGCAGAGGCTTTAACCCACTGAGCCACCCAGGCGCCCCAAGGAGGACTCATCTTGAAATATGCTTCCACAATCACCAAAGAAAGATAATTAAAAGGCTGAGCACTGGCAATTTAATGCTTACACCAAAAAGATGATACATGTTACTCTACTCACATTTCAATGCCCAAAGCAACTCATATCGCTACATCTAATTTCAACTGGGCAAGAATATATAATCCTATCATGGATGTAAGACCTGAAATATTTGTGACAGTTTATTGACTATGACAGAGTAAAAGACTGAAAATCATGAAACAAGAGTACCAAATTTATTTGTACTGTTAGATATGTGACCTGTAGCATTTAAACTCAATGGGCTTAATAATCTTCCACACTGGTTTGTTATGAGGATCAAAGAAGTAATAGAAAATGAAAAGCATAAACCATTAATCAAATGTAATTTTTAAATTATCCATACATTTATGATGAATTCTTTTCATTTAAAAATAGGGGCATGGATATTTCTTATGTAGAGAGGGTATAGGAATTCAACTTTTGGGGGTGTGGGACAGCAATCAAGTAACAGCAATGATTTAACAATAAATTACTAATCACAAAAAGCATATACAAAATGACTTCCTTAAAATCATGTGTTTGACTTTTCATAAAAAAAAAAAAAAGAAAATGCTGGAGCACCTGGGTGGCTCAGTCGGTTGAGCATCTGACTCTTGGTCTTAGAGGAGGTCATGATCTCAGGTCATATCTTAGGGTCATGAGATTAAACCCCACATCGGGCTCTGAGCTCAGCGTGGAGTCTCCTTGAGATTCTCTCCTTCTTTCTCCCCCTTTGCCCCTTTCCCTACTCTCTCTTTCTCTCAGATAGATAAATAAATAAATGCATAAATGCATGAATGAATGAATGAATGAATGAATAAATAAATAAATAAATAAATACATTTTTAAAATCTTTAAAAAAATGGAAATGTTGCCGGTGTAGCTCTGGGGTGAGTGTCGTATTCCAGAGATCAGGGTCTGTGTTGAGGGAGGGCTAGGTGCAATGCCAGTAGTTTCATGTATTTAACAATGGTCATGGGCACTTTCATATTCAAATAACTTCTTTTTTAAAGCCAGTATTCCATGCAATGCAATAATGGAAAGTATTTATTCAATGAATTGCTGCAATTAAAATTGGCCTTAATTGAAATTCATCCAGTTGATATTTCCTGGACTGGCATGTATAAAGAAATAAAGACTTTAACAAGGTAGTAACCCCAAATTCCCTTTTTGAATCTCTGAAGGAGCAAATAACTCAGTCTTTTAAATATGTTAAACTTCAAGGATGCCTAGAGCATTGTTACAATTTATATCAGTCACATAGAATGCCAGAAAAGCCTAAGATATAACTCACATACCTGATTTTCTTGTTAATAAATCAATGCTATATTGTACATCTAGAAGAGCCAGAGAATGTCACAAAATCAAAGTTAGGGTGATAGGGAATATTGCTTGAAGAAAGAAAGGGGTAATCACTCATTATCCATCTTCTTGGGCAATACTGTTCTGAGAAGATAGGAATAACATAGATGATGTGATCACTGCTGTGTTTATGGCTATTTTTATTTTTGTCTTTCTCTGTTTCTCTGTGTCTCTGACTCTCTCTCTCCCTCTCTCTCTCTCTCTTTCTGTCACATACACACACGCAGAGTTTTGACAGTTTTATTATCTTCTATTTAAATTATGTTAATATACTCTGGGGCCTGATAGCAGAGGGTACCCTTTGTAAAATCTAACGCATGAGTGAAATTACTAAGAAGTGACTTCATGATGGCAACTTCTTTTGTTTTTTAGGATTTTATCCTCCTTTGAAGAAAACTCTCCACAAATCCTTGGATACATGTTATAGGCTGTAGATATTTAGCAAATACTCCCTGGGGAAAAAAGCATGAAATTCCCAATGCATCAATAATGTTCTATTTAATAAAGTCTCTAAAAGTTTCCAGGCTAAGAAAATCCAAGACAAACTGAAAAATTAGATTTTACATTTCAGTAAGCCAGATTCACCCACAAATAATGGTATGGTAGAAGATACCAAGTAATTCAGAATGACATAATCCATTGCAATGAAATTAATTATGCAAATGTAAATGAACTCTTAAGAAGAAAGGGAAAGATGACCCTGGCCCATTACTCAGAGTTCTATCTATATCTTTGGTAAGATGTTATTTTATCTAGCTAGAAGCCTTCTGTTCCTCATCTCTAATCATTAAAATAAATTATTCTGATTTTCTGCTAGAACCATGGTTTAAATATGTGTACTGTTTGTATATGGATGGCTATGAATGTTCCTCACCTTTGTGTCAGAGTATGAAGAATGCTCATGCCTTTCAGTCTTTGGCCCTCGAATATAAGCTACTTTCCTCATAAAACTACAGCTTTAGCCTTGAGAGAGTGTACTGCTCTGGTTTCATGCTTAGTGAAGTGTTTCATTCATGCTTTACATTTCTCTATTTGTACTACTCTCCATCTCCTTTATCTTGGAAAGCTAGTATATTCCAAGTTCTGTCTCTTAGGCACATTTTTTCCCCTAACATAAGCTGGACTTAAAATTTCCACTTTAAAAAAATACTTTCAAAATTGAAGTAAGCCATTTTATCCCTCTCTCTGGTCTCTATTTTCCTTTCTAAAACCATATTGGTTAGATAATTTTAATTACTTGTTCTGGCCTTTTCCTCAGTGTATTTACTTAGTCAGATTAATAGGATGATGGTTCCTCTGGGAATATCTGCTGCAGAATTGAAGGACATTTGCAGAATGGATACTCAGATCATCTAAGATAGGCCCCTACCTTTGGGGTAGTATCTAAATTATTTAGATCTCAATTATCCTATCTTCCCTTGAAGAGCTGCATGATTTCCATTCAGTTGTTTCATTCTGGTCTGTTTCCCCAGAATAGTTAAAAACTACCTTCTTTATATCCCACTGAAATGTTCTTTACTATAATTTTATCCCTCTTCCTCATTTATTCTTCCACATAAATGGAAATCAAAGGTTAAAATTTCCTCTACAAAATTTTTCTTACACTTGCAAACATGATTTTGGCCACTCTTCAAGCCACAGCTTCTCAGTTTATATGGGTTCCAGAAGTCCTTAGTGTTTTGTGTTCTAAGTTTCTCAAACCCCTTGGCAAATTTGTCAAGAGCTTATTTGAGGTAAGAGGAGCAGCAGATACTAAAAAAAAGGAAAGGTGAATAAAGAGAGCAGATAGCTTGAGAAGGCATATATTTTCCCAGCACTGCCATTCACCCATTAGTCAAAACCAGAAACCTGGTTATCAACTCTACTCCTTCTTCTCCTCTTTGCTGCACATTTCCATTCCTATATCTGAAGCCAAGATTTTACTCCTCTTCCACTATCTCTTGCTAACTCCTACCCTCTCACACACAAATATACCCTATGTACTACTCAAGAGCTACTAGTCAAAGGTGTGAATGAATCACTGTGACAGCTTCTTAACCAGTGTCTCTATTTTCCCTATTTTCAGTCTTTCAGAAAATACCACAAAACTAGATTCCTCGAATGTAAACATGAATATGTTTTCTCCTGCTTAAAATGGTCAGAGGGCACAATTACTTCAGGATGAAGTCTATTTTGGTTTTAAATCTAATAATTGGAGGCTCTACATGAGTATGCTCTAGGTTATCTCTTTGGCTTCAGTAACTACATTTTTCCATTCATACCATTTGTCATCCCCTCCCCCGCCCACCCTCATTACACTGGGTTATTTGTGCTTCCTTAAACAAGCCACACACTTTCATGCCTCCAAGACTTTTCATTTGTCATTTCTATCTGTGTAGAATATTTTTCTGTCACATCTCTGATTTTAACATGCTTAAATATCATTTCTGTGGAACATTCTCCAATCTCCCAGGCATAGTTTTTTACGTGCCTCTTTTCACTCTTACTCATAATTTTCAACAATTTCATTTTACCTATATCTCCACTACTAGATTAAGAGGGACTGCGTCTTATTTACTTTGTATTTTTAATGCATAGTACAGTGTCTACCATAGAGTTAGTGCCCTGCAGATTTTTTAGGGTAGGTGAATGCATGAAAATATTTTAAGAATCAAGAGAGGAAGTTGTGAAAGACAGATGGTCAAACTGGAGCATGTCCCACAGTTGTACCTTGTTTGGAAGGCTGGCTTATGTCAGTTGGGAAATAGGAAACCTAAGCTGTTAAAGTTCTTAACACAATCAAAACACATGGATACTCTTCCAGTTCATCAAGAAATAGACCCTATGGTTCAGTTTTCCAGTTCTGGCTGATTAGAAAAGAATGTGGAAGCCAGGATCCCCTGGCTGAGGTAGGTAGGTAGCTAAAAGCAGAAATGTAAAGCTACTTAAAAACTTGGGCCAAGAAGCACAATGAGAGAGATGGCCACATGCAAGTACTCATTTTGGAGGCCCTACTTCCTGTCCCACTGTTTACAAGTGACTGGTACTCTGGAGCTACATACTAGATTTAGGTGCCAGACTCTTTCTGTACTGTTGTCATTAAGAAAGAATATACATGTTTTAGGGACGCCTGGGTGGCTCAGTTGGTTAAGCAGCTGCCTTCGGCTCGGGTCATGATTCCAGCGTCCTGGGATCGAGTCCCACGTCGGGCTCCTTGCTCGGCAGGGAGCCTGCTTCTCCCTCTGCCTCTGCCTGCCACTCTGTCTGCCTGTGCTCACTCTCTCTCTCTCTCTAACAAATAAATAAATAAAATCTTTATAAAAAAAAGAATATACATGTTTATTCATGGAATTGACACTGGTTTTATTTTTCTGAGGGGACTTCTGTAAACAAAGCACTTTGTTTTGTTTTCTTTTTGTCTGGCCTCCATCCATACTGGCTCCCCCTCCCATTATTCCCACGTGAATCACTACAAGCCAAGTTAGGATGGCAGATCTTAGATTCTGTGGCTGACATGACACTCTGAAGATCTTCAGCAGCCAAATTACTCTCCATAGATTGCTTAATTTGTGGAACATGTTCCATAATTACATTTTCTCCTGACGATTCTACAACATTTCTTTCTCCTTATTTCTTTGCCCCATTTCCTTTCCCTTGCTGATAGCAGGTGCTCATTGGTGTTTTGGAAAGGGAACCTGGAACAAATTCAACCCAAAGCAATAAAAACTGTGCTTCAATTAACTATTACATGCCAAGTATAGACTTTAATAGGAAACCAAGCTTTTTATAATTGATTGCATAGGCAGCCAGGGCTGAAGGTGAAAATATAATGTGGGAAAATGGTACAGAGACAACAATATTTAGATTTGCAATTATACCATCTCAGTCAACTTGATTTTTCTGTACTTTATTTATAAGTTGAGATTAAAATTCGTGGAAGATGTTGGCATAGAAGACTTGTGATCAAAATTGCACTGTATCAATATCCATTTTACAGATGGTCCACTGTCATAGAAATAGTCTACCTTAGTCCCTTGTAACAAAGCTGTAAAATACATAACAAGATTTCTCATTTTCTAGGTCCTCAAAACGTATGTACTTGCAATAATCTTCTCAAAATCAGCTTTCTTCATTATTTATATTCAACTTCCAGTTCTAATTTCATTTTCAACAGAGAATGGGTAATAAGCCCAACACTGTCTCTACAGAGCCAAACATAATTTCAATGATTTCTCAGGTCCCCTGAGTATATTCTAAAAAGGACTATATTTTCATTTTTAAAATGCCAATTTTCCCAACCCCTAACAGATATACACACACCTAGTTCTCAAGGATGTATACTGTTATCTTATAAAATTTTGAGGAAGCAATAGCCACTGAAATTGAATTTTATAGCTAAACAAATGGAGGCTTACAAGAGTTACCTGAAGAATACAAATGATAGAGCTAGCTAATCTCCCATGCTGGGCCTCTCTCAGCTTTGCTTTGTGCAGAGCCATGTAAGGCACCGTTAAAAATGTAACTGGCAAGTCTCTGCTACTTTGTTTGTTTTTGTCTAATACTCATAAAAAATCAAAGCCTTAAGTGTATGTAGGAAGAGAAAGGTAAGGAAGAGAGAAACAAGACAAGGTAAAGAAGGCATGGGGCAAGAGGCAGCCTTGCTGCTTGTCCAGATTAATGAATGGGTGAGTTGGCCCCATCCCACAAGTGATCTGATCACATTCTGGCTTCTTCACACTACACAAAGGCTAAGGCACAAGACAGGCAGTATTCCATTTGACTTTCCTTGCTAACACTGCCCATCAGCCTATTATTCTGACATTCCCCCAGGATTGCTATTGTACTATTAGAAAAGTAAAGGTTGGCAGGCAAGGCATATCTAAAGTTATTTCATTAAAGCTGACAGCTTTAAAATGTGCATCTGAAGAAAAAAAATCCGGTTATCAAACAACTACATGCTAGCTCTCACTCAATGGGTCTTAAATTTTCCTTCATGTCTTTGTTAAGTTTACTTGCCTTGTTTTCCTGGAGTACCTGATTCAATGACAGTAGCAGTTATAGATTATGCACTGGTCAAGAGCTATTTCACATATAAACACCAGGTCTTGGTGAGAAACTAGACCTGTCAATTCTTTAAACCCCCAAATCATAAAAACTTCCTGAAATCCACCTAATGGTGTGGAAGAGGTTGGGGATGAAGATGCCATTAAATATTTCTTTTTTTTTTTAAGATTTAATTTATTTATTTGTCAGAGAGAGAGAGAGAGAGAGCAAGAACAAGCACAAGCACAGGCAGACAGAGAGGCAGGCAGAGGCAGAGGGAGAAGCAGGCTCCCTGCTGAGCAAGGAGCCCGATGTGGGACTTGATCCCAGGACACTGGGTTCATGACCTGAGCCGAAGGCAGCCGCTTAACCAACTGAGCCACCCAGGCATCCCCCATTAAATGTTTCTTAAGCCACTGTCAGTCCTCTGGCTCTCCAAACGTACTAAGTTGTTATTTTTATTGTTATATTTATTTTATTCTCACTTTGTCTCTATGTATTTCTCTCTGAATGTCCTTGTACTACTTTTTTTTTCCTCTCTAGAGACAGCATGGTATATTAGAAACAGCATGGACCTTGAAGATAGACTGACTCAAATTTATAATCTTATCCTTTGTGACTGTGAGATCTCAGGCAATTTTCTTAGCCAGTCTGCACCCCAGTTTTCTCATCTGCAAGATAAATATGGTTCTGACTACTTCATGGTTTTGTTTAAATGACTAAATGAGATTATATGTAGAGAATAGCTTAGATATAGAAAATACTTGAATAATCGTTACTTTATTCTCCTTTCTCTTTCTGTACTTTCTTTGTCAAGGTACCTTCCCTGTCTGCTACTTTTTGTATAGTCCCATTGGTGCCTGCAGGGCTAAAGAGACAAGTGTGCACATTCCTCTGCCTTTACACAGAATGTAAAATGCCAAGTATTTCAGTGATTCCAAGCATCAAATTTGGTGTGTCAGACTGCTTGAGCTCAAAGCCCAGCTCTGACTCTTACTACCTATTTCCTTGGGCAACTTACTTAACTTCTCTCAGGCCTAGTTTCCCTATTTATAAAATAATAGTAATAATGATTGTGCCTCATAGGATTTTGGTGAAGATGGAAGGAGTTAATTCATGTGGGTGGCACATAATAGATATTCAATAAATGTGCATTGTGAAAAATCAAATATTACTTTCTCAGAGAGGTCTTCCCTGACTACCCTATTTAAAATTGTAGCCCCTAAAAAATAAAATAAAATAAAATAAATAAAATAAAATAAAATAAAATTGTGGCCATTATTCTTACTCTCTTTTACCTTATCTTGCTTCTTTTTTATTCTTAGCAATTACCACCATCTGACAAAATATATATTTATCTGTTTGTGTATTTGCTTATTTTTGTCTTGCTCCCTCTTCCATTAGAATATTATCTCCACGAAACTAAGCTCTTTATTTTCTTTAATCTCCAATGCCTAGAATAGTGCCTGGAACACAGTAAACAGTAAATAAGCATTTTTCAACTGGACGAATGAATTCTACAGAAAACCTTCCAATGAGAGGATAATCTCAGCTCTTTCAGGATGAAGGAGGCTACAATATGAGTGTGGGAGACCACCTACTGTCTACTGATCCTCTTTGCAGGAAAAGTATCCTGAAAGCTAAACTAAGCCCTCTTATTGACTAGAACACTTGAATATTTATCTTTAGTATAGGTATAAACTCCTGCTTATCTGGCAGCCTGGCTATGAGGCTTGTAATTAAGTTCCCTAAGATGTACCATACTATGTGGATCTTAAAAAAAGAGACAATTCTGCTTCTTTAAATTTTCTTCCCAGGTCATAAAAGATTTTGAGTGGTTTATCACCTTAATACAGTAACCACACATCTCAAATCCCACCTCTCCCTTTTTACTAGTATAACAACAAAGTGGATATGACAGGTTAGTGAGAGTCAGAGCAACTCTGTGTATAACGAGAGTGGGGAGCTGGAGGGCTTCAGGCCAAGTCCCTCCAGGCATCTCCATTGCCCGAGTCTACTTGTAAATCATAGGAGCAGTAAAATGCTACTCACAGGCAGCTTGTTTTCTGCTCTAACCCTGAGATTTTCTGTTGACTTTGCACCTGAATGGTAATTGTCAATTTAGTATGAATCTATCTCCTCTTCTAATGTGAAACCCTGCATTGTCCCTAAAGCTTCCCTTCTGCTTATTTCTGCATAGCACTATTATTTTTAAGTAATATAGCAAAGGTTAAGAGAGGATTGGAGATTACACATCAGCAGAGGAAAAAGCCAGACTGTTGTGCAGTGGCAAAATGAACCAGAAGTACTCTATCTACTAAATTATGAGAGGAAATAGCTCTGAGCTCTAGCATTACTCATACATGCTTTAAATGCATGAACTTCAAATGGCAGTAATGAATATCACTTTTCCTATTGATAAATATTGATTCCTCTGTGTTGGTAGGAATCTCAAGTCCATTTGGATTTGATAGCTACCAGCTGTGACTTATTAAGAGGCTACATGCCCCTCAGCATGAATGGCTACTTGGGTAACTCTGGTTCTTACCCACCTACCAATTCTAGGCCAGGGATTTCAAAGCAAAGATGGATCAAAGAAGATTTCTGCCAGCACTTCTTCAATTTAGATCTGGCTCCCAAGAAGAAACTAAATATTAATGGCTTCTGAAAGTGAGCTGTGGGCAAAATTCACTTGGGCCACATCCTTACAAACAGTAACCATATCTCAGTAAGCATATGGTATGAGGGTATGTCATCCTCTGTGTAGTGTAATAGCCCAAAACTATTCTAAGAGTTCATGCTGTGGGTCATTTTATAGGTAAGACATTCTATTACCAGCATTTTTCTGGAGAATAACATTTCTTTGTAGGGTTTAAAACTGACTTCGTTTAGGGTTAGTGAATTATGTGGTTCAAAATGAATTATGATAAGCTAACTCCCATGATGTCATAGATCAGCCTTACAAATTGAAAGCAGCTTACTTAGGTCAAGCCTGTAAGGAAATAAAGCTGTGGGGACCTAAGGAGTATCTGCTAATGAAAACTAGGCATCTCACCTATAGACTTCATTTCTCCTTTCTGTTTCAGCTTCTCATATTTGATTTCATGGAGGGTAGGTTTATGATGTATCTTTTCATTACTTTATTTCATTATTGTTGGTTTTGTGATTGTAATATAAAATTATAAGAAGATGGAAAGAAACAATGTGTAAAATGTGCATAAATAAGAGGGACAAAATGTTGTCCTTTTAAAAATATGTTATCAAAATTACATTCAGAAAAGAAAAAAAATGTTTCCCTACACAAAGTAGAATGGAGAATACATTGTCATAGATTTAATTAACAAGCAGTGTACTTCATCAAAGGCATGGTCTTCAGGAAACCCTGTGAAGACAAGAAAGTTTATCTTCATATACACAGGCTGACTTTCACCTTTTTTCCTCTCTGGGATCTATGCACCATTTTACCCCTCTGAGTTTGACTCTCTTCTGCTCTTTTCCTATCAAAATTTGCTCTGTTTCATGCCCACTTAGCTGTAGATGACTGTAAGCATGTGAAATGTTGCCCTTTCCAGGAACTCTTTTTGTAAAGACCAAAAAACTTAAGTGAAAGGAAACATCTCTGGGATGAAAGGCCACGTATCCATCCAACAGTTGGAGGAAGACTGGGTTGCATATATGGACCACAAGTGGGTATCAGTGTCTTCCCAGCTCCCTTGAAATTCTACCATAGAGTATACCTTACTTTAAGCTGGCCTGGCTCAGAGTAACAATCTTCATATAGATTCTTAAGGAAGATTCCTTCTTTAAACTAACATAACACAGTAATTTTTTAAAGGAAGCCTCCTTCTTTAAACATGTGGTGGAGGTCTCAGCTTGAGTCTTCTTATGCCTATTATTAGAGTTTAGGCAAGTCAGGATGATTATGGTAAACTAGTAGAGTAAATCTGTTTGAGGGCTGAAGGAAGAGGAAGAATTTTTTCCATATTTTGCACAGGTTCCTGAGGAAATAAAGGGAAAAAGGAGAGGCCAATATGGTGTCTAGTGACCCACTCAGTCTCAAGAATAGGAAACGGAGCCCCATGGAGAGCAAGACTTAAGACAGAAGCCAAAGGAGCCATTTTTATAATATCAATAGGGAAAGACAGTGACACAAGCAATACTGCCTCAATGCCCAGGTGAAAGTGCTAGACTGGGGGCAGAATAACATTATTTCCATTTTACTCAGAATAGGGTTCACACAGTGAGGTGTGAAAAGACCCTAAGTGTTATTTTGGCTTCTCACAAGGTTTGCTACTTTGGAGAACACAAGAACAGATTACTCTAAACAAAAAATAATGGTCTCATAAAAGGGCATGACAGCAATGACAATATTAAAGTGACATTTTCAAGTGTCCTTTTGGAAAACAGATATCAGCAAGAAGCCTAAAGTGGATGAATATGAAAGTACTATTTGTGAGCACAGGTGAGACTACTCTGGGATTTTCCTACATAACTGGGTGACACTTTGGGGGAGAGAATCAAGGAATCCTGAAATATGCAAGCAGAAATTATAAGGCAGTGTTATTGGCATTGTTACAGTTCACATGAACTCATTTGTAACCACTAGCTGGAGACGTCTGAGGAATTCACACTGAATATACAAAAATGGCTCTACTGACTCAGAACTTTTCAGATGTGTATCTGAGATTTTTTTTTCTTTTTTCAGATAACAAAAATTTCTGCTGAAGAATCCACAACCTCTCAACGGGTCTCCCTTTTGGTCAAGAGTACACATCTGTGTCAGAGCTATTCTGATGGAAAATAGTAAATCTGACTGGCCCTTACAAAGATCAAAAACCCTGGCCTTAAAAACAACAACAACAACAAAAAAAAACAACCTGGCCTTGACCTCATTAGTACATTCTAGCCATCTGAATTAACTGGCCATGATTCTGGTAAACATATTCCCTCTGCACTCTAGCAACCTGATAAAGATAAGTTGGGCTATAAGTAAAAATTAGAAGACTCTTTGAGTCAATGGATTTAGGCTTAGAAGAGGCAATGTGAAATAAAGATAAATGTCTGCTCTGGGCAAGGATTAAAAACTGTAACAAGAGGGGCACCTGGGTGGCTCAGTGGGTTAAAGCCTCTGCCTTCGGCTCAGGTCATGGTCTCAGGGTCCTGGGATCGAGCCCCACATCGGGCTCTCTGCTCAGCGGGGAACCTGCTTCTCCTCTCTCTCTGCCTGCCTCTCTGCCTCTCTCTGTGTCTGTTTTGATCTCTCTCTGTCAAATAAATAAATAAAATATTTAAAAAAAAAACTGTAACAAGAGGTAGAATGGAACCTACACCCAGGGAATGAAGAAAACATGTAACAAAACTTGAGGTAAACAGCTTTAATTAAAACACAGACTTCCTAAATCCATTTTCTGTGATTATTTGTTATTATTCTTGGGAGCTGATTAAGCAGTAGCAGATGTCACTAATACACAAATCTCATTACACATGTAAACTGTGTTCAGTATGTAGAAGACCATGATTAAAACATTTCTCCAAGATACTGCTAACTACTTTCTACTTGATATGAAAGGAAAATTTTACTTTAGATTTCTGAAGGTGCATAAAGTTTGAGTCAAATCTTGATTCACTTTCTGGTAAATTATGAAACCAAACTGTTGTCATTTTTATTCAGATGGATAAATATTCATGGAGTGTTAATATGTACACAGCATCCAGAACAGAAAATAATTATTTAACCAAGTTGACCTTTGTTTTAAAGAATGAAGAAGGCAAAAAAAGTGAGAGAGGAGTGAGTGGAAGGAATCATTTCCCCTTTGGCTAATCTGGAAACAGCTTCACCTAAACAACATTCTGAAATGAAGGTAGTAGAGAAGGAAGATTTTGTTTTTTGCCATAAGGAAGATGTGTTTTTTGCCATAAGACACTTCCTACTTAAAGCTGATGCCTAAATAGTGCTTATCATGGGCCTATCATCACGTGCTTATCATCACGCATACTAAATAATTTGTATATGTTCACTTGCTATCACAACCCTGCAAGACATGTAGTACTATATCTACATTTACAGTAAAAGAAACTGAGACAAAAAAGGTAGGTGTATATGTGTGTGTGTGTATATATATATATGTATTTATGTATGTATATGTATGTACATATATGTATGTACATATATGTATGTTTCATATATATATATATATATATATATATATATATATAAAACGGGCTACTATTCATCCAGAAAAAGGTAGGTGTATATGTGTGTGTATATGTATTTATGTATGTATATGTATGTTTCATATATATATGTGTGTATATATATATATATATAATGGGATACTATTCATCCAGAAAAAATAATGAAATCTTGCCATTTGCAGTGACATGGATGGAGCTAGAGAGTATAATGCTGAGTGAAATAAGACAGAAGAAAGACATATCACATTATTTCACTCATATGTGGAATTTTTTTTTACTCATATGTGGAATTTTAGAAACAAACAAGCAAAGGTAAAAAAAATAGAGAGAGAGTTAAGCCAAGAAACAGACTCTTAACTATAGAGAATTGATGGTTATCAGAAGGGAGGTGGGAGGCGGATTGGTTAAATAGGTGATGGAAATTAGGGAATGCACTTGTGTTGAGCACCAGGTGTTGTATGGAAGTGTTGAATCACTGTATTGTACACTTGAAACTAATATCACACCACATGTTAACTAACTGGAATTTAAATAAAGACTTAAAAAAATGACGTGACAAGACTTGCCCAAGGTCACAGGACCTCTTCTATTTCAGGAAAAAAGAATAGCATGAAGACCACAAAGGAACAGTATAATTTGTTACCCAAATTAATGATACTCAAAAGACATATTTTTTTAATTAACAGAGACAAAGTATCAAGAAGCAGTTTCTGTTCCCTATAAAGCTGCTAACATTTGTATTTACTAAAAAATATTGAGATTCCTAGTGTTTCTTTTGGGATCTGGCAGAATGCAATATTTGTGTCAAAAAATATTACTTCTTTTAGGATCTCCAGGAAAAAAAAGTTGCTGGCTAAGATTATATTGTATTATTCCAGTGTCTCTCTTTATTTCATTTAATAGGCTTTGGGGCAATGGTCTCTCATCTCTTTGGAAATATGACAACTCACCACTAACAACAATGCTGGGGAATATGAGGATTGTTAACAGACAGTTTCAAATTAGAACATCTGCCGTGTAGATCTCTAAATCTTCTCTAAGCCACAGCACATAATATGATATAATTTGTTTTTCTAAACTGCGAAGAAAAGACTTTCAACTTCAAACAACCATACAATAAATATATTCCCATGTAAGAGATCAAAAGGAAATTTTATATAGCCCTATGTTTTGTGGCAATATGGCAGAAAAGGTCATATGAAGCTGATCACTCTGTTGTATTTTTTTTTCTATTTCTCTAAATTAAAGAGAGATTTTTGCTATTTCATGTTTCACAGTTATTACCTAATTTATTTTCTGTATTTGAATCAATAATATTTTGTTAGCAAATTATTTTGATGTCTATAAAAGAGCTTGGTGAATCTTCCATTAAACATTTATAATGTGGTGAACAAAATAAAAACCAAAGAAAGTACTGAACTTTTTCTAGGAAATGATAATTACCAAGTGAGTCACATGCATGTCCTCAAATTTAAATATTTGAGGTTAAAATTCTTTGGTACCATAGTATTTATCAATAAAGATTACTATGCAGGGGCATCTGGGTGGCTCAGTGGGTTAAAGCCTCTGCCTTCAGCTCAGGTCGTGATCCCAGGGTCCTGGGATTGAGCCCCACATTGGGCTCTCTGCTCAGCGGGGAGCCTGCTTCCTCCTCTCTCTCTCTCTGCCTGCCTCTCTGCCTACTTGTGATCTCTGTCTGTCAAATAAATAAATAAAGATTACTATGCAGAAAATGGAATGAGTTTAAGGAGATGTAGTAATTCATATGCCACTTGGATGGGATGATGATATTGGGGGTGGGATGATGGTGTTAGAGATGCTATAAAAGTGTTGGAGGCAGACTGTTATTTTTAATAAGAATATCAAAAGAAAAGAGCAGCTTGGCTTAAAGCCTCAAGAAATAGAGTTTTGTGTTCTAATTCCATTTCTTGATTACTGAATGACCTTGAATAAATGTCTTATGTCTTGCATCTCAGCTAACCTGTGAGGAAAAAAAAAAACACACTAAATGGTGGTACTTTCAAGTAGCTATAGATAAGTCATTATTTTAAATTACTTTTTTAAAAAAGCATAATAAACATGCAGCCAGCAAAAACCTAACAAAACAATTTCAGAAAGACCAGCTACATAAGTAGGTACACAAAGCTTCTGATAATGTCCTCCTATAGCATGACAAAATATAATGATGCAAACACAATAGTCATTACTTTAATTAGCTCTTTTATGTAAGGCACAATACTAAAGTGGGGTGGGTATATGGTGGATAATGCCTCTGGTTTAAAGAAGGAAAAACTAAATGACTAACATAATCTTGGCCAGTTCGATCACTTCGTTGCAAAGGCCTCTGAAGTCCAGATGATTTTACTAATCGCTGACTACTAAAGGTACATAATGTAAATGAGTGATGAATAAAATGAGAACCACATTTCAAATTTACAAAGTTATGGAGCTTGCTCTTTAAAAGAGGAGAAAAAGGTTTTGTTCTCCATCTGAAACTCTCAATATCTTTCAGACAAAAGAACAACTTATAAATGTTTAGTTACCCACTGAAGACAACTGAATATACCTTCCATTTAAGGCTTTAATCCCAAAATCTTTTCTCCAAAGTTAAAGCTTCAATGTAACATCATAGCATCATGTGGATTGGGGTGGACAGGGAAAGGGATATATAAAAACAAAATGCTACAAGACATTAAAGTTTACCTATATTTTAACTAATAAGGAACTATCATTGTCTGAAATAACTTTGATCAAACTGAGACTGTCAAGGGACTAGATTTCATGCTAAGCCATAAAGGAAAGCCATCTCTGAATTATGACTGAGAGCTTTCAAAAGGGTTCCTTGGGACTTCTGTTTCTAACCATGAAAGAATAACTGGTAGTGGACTTACTGTCTTATCATAAACAACTAGGAAATTGGACAAAAGATTCAGAGTAACTGTTTTCAAATATCTGACAATAAGCAACATAGAATTTTGATCCTTTAGAGAAGGGAGATAAGCAAGGTGACCCTGACAGTTACCCTAGCTTTCTGCCTGGGAGAATTTTAAACTGCAAAGCAGGACAGGAGAACCCAAGGAGAGCATTGTAGTCTTGCTGAGTTGAGGAGTTAGAGACTAAGGTTTGAGAAGGCTGAACTAACTGGGATTTGCAAAACAGAGTGTTAAAGAAGATGGCTCTAGTCAGATAAGTAACTTTACAAATTTGCATGGAGTCCTCTTCAATCTTTGTCATAATATTAAGCTGCACATGCACAGGGTAACACTTATGGCTAAAACAACTACCAGGGAACCATAAGCAAAGCAATTCCCAAAACTCATAGAGAGATATGAAATGCTTGAGTTCTGATCATCTCAAGTGTAGAAACCTCATTGAATGTCCAAGGCAATGAGTAGAGAATGCTGAAAGGCCTACCCTTGGTAGTTAAATGTCATACCTAACTTGGAAAAGTCAACCAACAGAAACAGACCCAGAAATTATAGAGACAATAGAATTATCATACAAAGATTAAAACAGTCATTGTGACTATGACAGAGGATTTAGAGAAAAAGATGAACATAATAAAGATAGAAACAGAAAACATAAAAAAGGAAGTAAATACAATTAGACCTAAAAAAAGAAAAAAGAAAAATTCACTGGATGGGCTTAGTAGATGATTAAACATTGCAGAAACAAAAAATAAATTAACAGATTAAGTCATAGAAACAACCACAACTGAAGGACATTGAGGGAAAAAAGCTAAAAAAATTAAAGAGATCCTCAGTAACATATGAAACAATATCACACAATCTAATTTATGTGTAATTGTTCATTAAGTGGAGGAGCAGAGAAGCTTATGGGAAAAAATAATTAGCTGAAAGTTTTCCAGATTGGGTTAACAATATCAAACACACAATTACAGAAGGTCAGTGAATCCCATGTAGAATAAACACAGAGAATGTTACACTAAGACATATAATTAAATTGTGAAACCAGCAACAATAAGACATTTTTTAAAGGAGCCAAAGGAATTAAAAAAAAAAAAAGATTCCTGGGGCGCCTGGATGGCTCAGTCATTAAGCATCTGCCTTCAGTTCAGGTCGTGATCCCAGGGTCCTGGGATCAAGCCCCACATTGGGCTCCCTACTTGGCAGGAAGCCTTCTTCTCCCTCTCCCTCTCCACCAGCCTGTGTTCCCTCTCTTGCTTTCTCTCTCTCTCAGTCAAATAAATAAATAAATATTAAAAAAAATAGAGTCAAGATGGTGGAGGAGTAGTAGGCTGAGATAACATCAGGTCAGAGGAGTGCAGCTAATTAATTATCAAACCAATCCCAACACCTACAAATCCAAAAGGAGAACAAAGAGTAGAAGAGCAGCAATTCCAGAAACAGAAAATTGACCACTTTCTGAAAGGTAGGACATGGGGAGAAGTGAAACTGAACCAGTGGGAAGATAGACTGTGGGGGAAAGCCTGGCTCCTGGCAAGCAGTGGAGCAATGGAGCACAAAATCTGAACTTTTATTTATTTTTTATTTTTATTTTTTTAAAGATTTTATTTATTTATTTGACAGACAGAGTTCACAAGTAGGCAGAGAATCAGGCAGAGAGAGAGGAGGAAGTAGGCTCCCTGTTGAGCAGAGAGCCTGACGCAGGGCTCGATCCCAGGACCCTGAGATCATGACCTGAGCCAAAGGCAGAGACTTAACACACTGAGCCACCTAGGTGCCCCAAAATCTGAACTTTTAAAAGTCGGCTCCACTGAGGGACATCGCTCCAGAGGCTAAGTGGGAGTGGACCACTCAAGGAAACAGCGTGGTCTCAGGTCCTGCAGGGCCACAGAAGGATCAGGGGTGATGAGTGTAGCAGAGCTCACAGGTATTAGAGCAGGGAAGCCGGATACAGAGATGGAGCTGAGGGGTGATCTCTCAGCTTGAGGTTACATTAAACTGTGATCCGTGGCACAATCAGGCCACTGATATTTGAGCAGGGACCGCAAAGGTGGCAGATCTGGGGAGAGCCACCTGAAGAGAAGGGCGATAAGAATCTGCTGGGTTTGGAGACTCCAAACGGTGCTGTGTGCCAGAGACAGAAACGCTTGGTCACTGGCCAGGTGAGCTCGGAGTGCGGCTGGAGACCACGGAGATGGGAGTGATTGAGCACTTTTCTCCAAGGGTGCACTGAGGAGTGGAGCCACGAGCTCTCAGCTCCTCCCTGCTGGAGATTGGAAGGCCACCATTTTCATTCCTGTCCTCCAGAGCTCTATTTAAAGCTTTCAGGGAACAAAAGCTCCCAAGGGCAAACCTGAGCAGATTACTTAGCCCAACCCCTGGCAAAGGCGGTGCAATTCCGCCTCAGGCAAAGACACTTGAGAATCACAACAACAAGCCCCTCCCCCAGAAGAAAAGCAAGAAATCCCACCAAGACCAAGCTCACTTATCAAGGAGAACAGCAGGATTCCAGAGGAGAAGAAAGCAAAGCATGGAATTCATGGCTTTCTCCCCATGATTCCTTAGTCTTGCAAACATAAGTAAACTTTTTTTATTTTTTTCTGATTCTGTTTTTTTAACTTTTACTATTTCCTCATTTAATGTTTTTAACTAGTTTATTGTAACAATATAGTTCTTAAAAAATCATTTTCAACCTTCATTATTGTAGTCATATTTTACCCTTCACTGTACCTAACTTTATTTTTTGTATATATATAGGGCTTTTGCTTTTAAAATTTTTGGGTTACAACTTCTTCTAATAGATCAAAATATACCCTAAATCCAGAACAGGGCTTTGTTCTCATCTCCAGACTGAAAAAAATTATCTCCACTTTCTTTTTCATTCTTTCCGCAACCAACATACCATCTCCTTTTTTAGAATTTTTTTAAAATTTTCATTTTTACAATCATACTCATTCCCTTCATTGTGTTTACCCTTATTTGTGTGTGTGTGTTTTCCTTTCCTTAAAATTTTGGGAGGTAGTTTCTTCTAAGAGACCAAAATACACCCATAATCAAGTGGTGCCTCTGTTTTATTCACCAGTCTAATATACACATATATATAAATAATTTTTTAAATTTTGGAACTTCTTTTTACCCCCTATCTTCTCCCCACGATTTGGGGTCTCTTCTGATTGGTTTCTGGGGTCCTTGCCACCCTTTTAATATTTTATTCTCTCCTTCATGTATTCTTATCTGGATAAAATGACAGGCAGGAAAACTCACCACATAAAAAAGAACAAGAGGTGGTACCGAAGGCTAGGGACCTAATTAATATGGACATTGGTAATGTGTCAGATCTAGAGTTCAAAATGACAATTCTCAAGGTGTTAGCTGGGCTCAAAAAAGGCATGGAAGATATTAGAGAAACACTGTCTGGAGATATAAAAGCCCTTTCTGGAGAAATAAAAGAAATAAAATCAAACCAAGCTGAAATTAAAAAAAAAAGCTATTAGTGAGGAGCAATAAAAAATGGAGGCTCTTACTGCTAGGATAAATGAGGCAGAAGAGAGAATTAGTGACATAGAAGACTAAATGACAGAGAATAAAGAAGCTGAGCAAAAGAGAGACAAACAACTACTAGACCATGAGGAGAGAATTCGAGAGATAAGTGATACCATAAGATGAAACAACATTAGAATAATTGGGATTCCAGAAGAAGAAAGAGAGAGGGGGGCATAAGGTATATTGGAGTGAAATATTGCAGAGAATTTCCCTATTGTGGCAAAGGGAACAAGCATCAAATTCCAGAAGGCACAGAGAATCTCCCTCAAAATCAATAAGAATATGTCCATACCCCGTCATCTAATAGTAAAATGTACAAGTCTTAGCGACAAAGAGAAAATCCTAAAAGCAGCTCCAGACAAGAAGTCTGTAACATATAATGGTAAAAATATTAGATTGGCAGCACACTTATCCACAGAGAACTGGCAGGCCAGAAAGAACTGGCATGATATATTCAGAGCACTAAACAAGAAAAATATGCAGCCAGGAATATTATATCCAGCTAGGCTATCATTGAAAATAGAAGAAGAGATAAAAAGCTGCCAGGACCAGAAAAACTAAAAGAATTTGTAAACACCAATCCAACTCTACAGAAAATATTGAAAGGGCCATCTAAGCAAAGAGAGAGCCTAAAAGTAGTAGACCAGAAAGGAACAGAGACAATATATAGTAACAGTCACCTTACAGGCTAAATAATGGCACTAAGTTCATATCTCTCAATAGTTACCCTGAATGTAAATGGGCTCCCTGCTCCAATCAAAAGACTCAGGGTATCAGAATGGATAAAAAAAACAAAACCCATCAATATGCTACAAAAAAACTATGTCTACAAAACCCATCAATATGTCTACAAGAAACTCACTTTAGACCCAAAGACACCTCCACATTTAAAGTGAGGGGGTGGAAAACAATTTACCATACTAATGGACATCAAAAGAAAGCTGGCGTGGAAATCCTGATAAGAGATAAATTAGATTTTACCAAAGACTATAAGAGATGAGGAAGGACACTATATCATACTCAAAGGGTCTTTCCAACAAAAATATCTAACAATTTCAAATATCTATGCACCTAACATTGGAGCAGCCAACTATATAAGCCAATTAATAACAAAATCAAAGAAACACATCAACAATAATACAATAATAGTAGGGGACTTTAACACTCCCCTCACTGAAATGGACAGATCATCCAAGCAAAATATCAACAAGGAAATAAAGGCTTTAAATGAGACACTGGACCAGATGGACATCACAGACATATTCAGAACATTCCATCCTATAGCAACAGAATACACATTCTTCTCTAGTGCACATGGAACATTCTCCAGAATCAATCACATCCTGGGTCACAAATCAGGGCTCAACCAGTACCAAAAGATTGGGATCATTTCCTGAATATTTCCAGACCACAATGCTCTGAAGCTAGAACTCAATCACAAGAGGAAATTTAGAAAGAACCCAAATACATGGAGACTAAACAGCACCCTTCTAAAGAATGAATGGGTCAACCAGGAAATTAAAGAAGAATTGAAAAAATTTATGGAAACAAATGATAATGAAAACAGAACGGTTCAGAATCTGGGGGACACAGCAAAGGCAGTCCTGAGAGGAAAATAATATAGTGATACAAACATTTCTCAAGAAACAAGAAAGGTCTCAAATACACAACCTAACCCTACACCTAAAGGAGCTGGAGAAAGAACAGCAAAGAAAGCCTAAACCCAGCAGGAGAAGAGAAATAATAAAGATCAGAGCAGAAATCAGTGAAATGGAAACCAAAAAAACAATAGAACAAATCAGCTGAACTAGGAGCTGGTTCGTTGAAAGAATTAATAAGATTGATAAACCCCTGGCCAGACTTCTCAAAAAGAAAAGAGAAAGATCCCAAATTAATAAAATCATGAATGAAAGAGGAGACATCACAACCAACACCCAAGAAATACAAATAATTACAAGAACATATTATGAGCAACTATATGCCAGCAAATTTGACAATCTGGGAGAAATGGATGCATTCCTAGAGATGTATAAACTACCAAAACTGAACCAGAAAGAAATAGAA